>JAVHNF010020846.1:3289-18722 GCA_034783455.1 Micropsitta finschii | reverse complement strand
CCCCCCCCAAAGGAAGAGAGAGAGGAAAAAGGATTCAACTGGTTCAGATTCAACTGCAATTTGGCATTCATTTGCATTTTTAAATTAGTTAAGCTATGGACCGTTGCAAAGCAATGACAGAGAATTTTTGTAATAATTAGTCTGCTGGGAGTGTAGAAATGGCTACACAGGCAGGTTGTTCTGAAAGAGAAAGCAATACCCAAATGCTCAAACTGGGATTTGCACGGGCAAATTTACCCTCACTCATATGGGGCCAGATCAGGCTCACCAGACACAGATAGCTGCAGTTCAGACAACTTCATCTGCACTAGACACTGACTACAGTCAGTGGAGAAAAAAGAATGCTTTTAGACTGTGATTCGTTTTATCCTAAAGTAAAAATCTAGTCAGATTAAATGATTAGATACCTGAAGTGAGATGAGATCAATCTCACACAGTTGTTTTTCAGTATAATCTTAGTTTCTGCAGTCTGTTCATTCTGTTAATCTCTCTTCAGTGAGCTCTACACATCTTACCCCCTTCTCCCTTCCTTCTGCAGTTCCTACCATGATTCTCACAGTGCCTGTAATGAGATGTATCCCTCTCCTAACTCCAGCAGAAAGTCATCATTTGTTCACATCTCACAGTAAATGCCCAGAAGAAGAGGAAGTGGGGGT
The DNA here is from genome assembly GCA_034783455.1 of Micropsitta finschii. NCBI lineage: Eukaryota > Metazoa > Chordata > Aves > Psittaciformes > Psittacidae > Micropsitta > Micropsitta finschii. The sequence continues at coordinate 18,066 of JAVHNF010020846.1, read as the reverse complement.
CAGGGTGGGAACATAATAAAAGGCCCCCAACTTTGCCATAGGGACCTACCTTCCCTCAGTGCATTTAGGGGGATACAAAAGCACTTCATCACTTTACACTGTAAGTTGCTGCATATTCAGCAATCTGACTTGAGCTCACCTATTTCACAATGCATCTCATGTTTGTTGCTTGAGATGGGTGAATATTATCATGTCTCCTTCCTTGGATGGAAGAACATGGCACCACTAATACTCACTTTGCTCAGTAATGGGAAGAGACCACTCATGACTAAGCATGACTTTAGAAATATTGCACACTCAAAAATCTCGAAAACAACTGTCCATCACCCATTAAATTCTTTCTTGCATCATTTTGTCCTTTGCTTGCCCTCCTCCAAAAGCTGGCATCTGTTTCTCAGTGTGACTGCCACTTTTTGCTTAAGTTTTCCCTTATGTGAACTGAAGCACAAGGAACCTTCAGTGAATTTCCTGAAATCCTTCACCTGATCTGAAACTTCAACCCTAAGTACATTTGTGCTTATCCAGATTCATCACTGCTTTGTCCAAAAATGTTAATACATTCTCTTCTAGAAAAATAAGTCATTTCCAGCAACTTGCCATCTGGAATCAGCCAATACAATGTATTTGGCGTGATGTAATATTGTAATATTCTCAGTACAGACAAAAATTGAAATGATAAGGGAAGTAAAAGCTTTCTCTGATTCCTACAGGGGCCAAAATACTTCTGATATTTCATTACAAATAGCATTTGGATCTGCCCATACTCATCAGAGATAATGAAAACGGAAGCCAAAATCACCAAATACATAAAAACTAAACACGACGTCACTAATTATGTATCTATTGACCCGTATGGGATCAACGATTCAAAGGACGTATGCATTCAACTGCTGTCTGAATCTATGCTACAGAAAATTGTATACACTACCCAGAGTAATTATTAAGAACAACAGGCTTAAGGCTATGCCGTGGAATGGTTTGTTTTCTCTCCAGCATGGTATGGGACTGTATGGGACATTTTACAGACACTTAATCCATAATGGTGTGTCATGTGGTTAGCTAAGAACCAGCAGCTTTTTTAGAAAGTTTTAATTCTTCTCTCCTTCCAAAGAGGTCCCTATGACTTGTCACTATGACTTGAAAATCATTCTGCCTGCATCAGATGCATTAACTCCATGACCACAAAATAAAGACCTCATTATTCTGACAACAAAGTGAGTACAACTGGATTTCCCTGAAGGAACCCAAACCTTCATGGTTTTATTACCATGCCACTCTGAGTTTTCATAGGTATTATTCACAGAGTTACATTTTGTTTCAACATGGACTCAAGTGATTTGATCTAAGCTATCTTTGAGAACAGAAGGAGAGGAAGAACATGAAAGCTAAAATAAATAAATGGCTGCATTTATATTATGCATACCAAGACCAAAATGTGCACTGTTCCACATCTGTTAGTAACTTGTGCAACTTTTGGTATTGGCATTTCTGAGTGTGTTTATCCTTTCAAAGTTTCTGATATGTTGTCACCGGTCTGCCCCATTCACATAGGTGGGTCTCAGCTGTGACAACTAGCACTGCCTTAGAAAGTTCAAGTTTGTTACGAGCTTACCTGTCATTTTGCCACTATCACAGGTCCAAATTGAGGTGCAAGTAAGCACTTCCTAGGATCTTCTGTGCATTTTCCCTCAGGATATCCTTGATTTCTTCCCCTAGCAGAGAATAGTTGTGGGGTTTGTGCTTTACAGCTGTGGTGTAGGCTCTGGAAAGGTTTTTTTAGCTTGTAGTATACAAGGACACATGGAGCAAACCTTCTGTGTGTCCTGCTGAAATCTTAATAGAATTCTTCTCAACTGAGCTTAGGCAGCTGACTAAATGTCTCGGTTTCTATTGTATCACTGGAGACAGAAACACTTTCAAGGATTATTTGTCTCACCCTAAGATGGTCATCCAAGAGAAATGAGATCAGTTTCTGAAAGTGTCATTCTATTCCTACTAACTACAGAGAAAATCTGTACACTTGTTTGGACTAGAAAACAACTTTCACGCAGTTACATTTAGAATAGCTAGAATGCACCCACACCATCTTTGTATGTTTGCCTGCGTACATAGGAGTGGATCCATTCCAGCTCTTTATTCCTGAGTCTTTTCACAAAAGCATTACCTTGGGAAGGACCCTATTTTCAGACAGAACCAAGTTGACCAAGATCTAGATTGAGGAACTATCAGAAAACATCCACAACCCTATGAACATAGACTCCAAGCTGATAGGGTCTTCCCTGTAAGACAGCAGGTTGTGTAGAGACAAAAGTGAAAAGAGACAGAAAGAAGACAGAAAAGGACAGAAAATCAACCTCACCAGATCCTTGGTGAGGACAGATCTGTATTATAACATCCTTTCCAGAAGACTGAATTTTAAGAGAACTTTTTTGCAACACATCTCTTAACACCCAAGGGCTGCCAAAGTAGTTATAGCAATATTTCTTTGTCAAGATCTCCTTTTGTTCCCAGTGTGCTGCTGCAGACAGACAGGCTGAATGCTGCATCACAAGAGGTTCAAGGTGCAGAAGAAACTGATTCCCAGTGCCCTCTGACATGTCTTTAGACCTTCACTCACTGAGGCATAGTCATCCATAATTATCTTTGCTGGATATTTCCATGTGTGTAGCCAGCAGTTCAGCTACTCCTTCTCATGAAGGACTTTTCCATAAAAATAGATGCTGTAAAACTTGTACCTTTAGATAACCCCCACTCTGAGATAGCGCGTGCCTCTATTTTACAAAATAAAGGTTTTAGTGTTCATTCTCCTGAGCCTCCCCTGTGTTATCTGCATTATTCGCGATTGTCTTGGAAACCCAGCTCACCCTGAGGCCAGCTATTAACATCTTTCAGCATAACAAAATCTTTTATTGTCCCACTATTTCACATGCATCCTGTCAAGACAGGCAGATGAATGAGTTACCAGGGGGTAAGTTTGGGTATAAATTTACAAGGCCTCTACTCCATCATAATTGTCTGTATTCATATTCTCATTCTTCATGCTCATCCAGATGTACTTGGAAGTGATTTGTCCTCAGGAAAAAAAGGGCTTGGTTGTTTTGCATCTGCTCTGTAGAAACAAAGAAAAGAATGTCCTGGGGCTTCTTGTGGAGAAACTGACATCCTGGGAGGTCACCCACTAACTTTCCCTGCACAACTTGTTCTTCCTTCTTTCACCTGCATCAGGCCTATTCCACATCATTAAAAAATGCTTAGCAAAAGTATGAAGCCAGCTATTCAGTATGAAAGACAATTTTTATCTGAGTAGCAGAAGCATTTCAATTGGAAGGGAACATCAGCAGGGAGAAAATACTGAATGGGGTTTTCTACGCTAAAATTCTTGACACTCTGCATATATGAGCAACCATCCATAAAGGCCATGCAGTTTACATTACCAAAAGACTCTTCTCCAAGCCATCTACAATATTTCTCCAGAATCGCAAACCAAGAACATTTGACTATCTGCATTTTGCCACGTGCCTCCAAGCTTCTGTTAGCATGACTATGATAGCTAGAGAGTAAGATCTGCTCATATTCCCAGCTGACAGCCAGACCAGCAAAATCTCATTGATCATATATGATCTCTGATTCTTTTTATTACTCAATGCATTGACAAAGAATCCCTTAATGGCTCCAATGACTGTTGTGCTTTTAATGAAGCGCAAATAATTGAAAACCGTAAATACTCATTATAATTAGTAAATGACAATACAATAACAGGTAGGCAGATATTAAAAGAACTTATCACCCAGCTGGGAGAAGCCAAATGTAATAAAGATCATCTTCAGAGAAATGCACCATGAAGAGCATTCATCTCTGTAAATGTGTTCAATGCACCCTTCTAACCTGTGGTGCTAATTAACCTGGAATGAGAACAAAGCTAAATAAGCTCCCTAAGTCCAGCTTGTACACACATTTAACTTACTTACTGTTTACCTGTTATGTGAGTGCACACTGGCATTATTCATCTTCAGGTCATGTCAGTAGCACTGCTTATTTCATTCTTTCTGACTACTTACCCATTCCACCAATGCTGAATGCCATATGGTGTCCTAATTATTGCAGTGCTGCTTGTATTATGTTAAATAATCAAAATGTGGGGAGAGAAGCAACAAGGAGATTCAGGCATTCTGAGGAAAAGGCTTGCTCAATGTACATCACTTAATGCAAACAACTCCAGGATGCCAAGAGCCACATCCAGGAAATGAAAAAAGCTGGGCATGAGAATACCAAAACCATCTGCCTGAGGTCTTACGTCACCACTGGGATTGGATTTTGCTTCTCTTCTTGCTTCTATTCCCCTATGGCTAGAGAAGATGACTGTAGCTTATAGGAGTAGAAAAACATAATGTTATTCAAGACTCTGACATTGTTGCACTAATTTGCAAAAAAGAAGGAGGAGCAGATTCAAGGATGATACAAAACCCTTGGGCTGGATTCCCTTTCTGGCTTCTACTGAAATAAATAACTTGCAGGAGTGGAAAAGCCCATATTAACATGAGAATCAAAATGCACTAACCAATTTGCATTGCTAAAGTGGTGCAAGACTTTGGAGGCATAATCATAAAACTGGTTCCCCCTGATTTTCCTCTTTTCTACTCATTAACTGCCTTGGTCAAATTCTCTTCCTTGTTCTGATTTCACCAATAAAAAAATGGCTCAGCTAAAGGCTTTAGAGTAACCGTGGGTTTGCACCATTGTAAAGGATTAACAGGTTTCACTCTAAAAGCTAATGCACCTTGTTCAGAATGGTGCTGGAATTGTTGATGTTTAAGGAAGGATTAGACAAGCAACTTCAAGAGGAACCTACTGTGGCTTACTAAGAATCACATCCATCCTGGGGAATCCTGAGCTGAGCATGCTCAGAAAGAAGAAAATGCTGTGAAGGAAGATTAAACATGCTCGTCCTGTTCTTATTCTTCACAAGGTGCCTGCTTATGGTCCCAGCTGGAGACCCATTACCAGTGCTGTCGAGCGAAAGGCTCAAAGATATCTCTTCCTCTATGGTTAATAATTTGCAGACTCAGCTCTACCATGAACATCATCTACACATCACAAGTCTGATGAGAAGACAAATGGTGAAGATTATTTACTAGAAAGGAACTGTCTGCATTCCTGCTAATGCCTTCAGCAGTAGAAAGAAACAAACCATTATGAAAATGACAGACCTGGCCTTTGACAGAATGATTCTCAAGGTTTTTCCACAAACCAGATGTTTTACAAGACAAGACAAAGAATCCCAGTGTGCCAAGTTCAGACATTTTATGGTGGAATGAGAATGTGTTCCTATAGGAGTAAAACATCTAATAGACCCATAACCTGTAAGAGCAACGAGAGAGTAAGATTCCCAGTATAATTGGTTTATAAATCATTCCTGTGATACCAGGGCCTAGCAATTCATTTTTGGTATTTGAGTGTTTATTCAGAGGTAATACAGTGGTTTAGCTATGTTTAAACGCTTCGGATGGTGCTTGGAGGGGGAAAATGACAATTGTGCACAGTGATTTATTTCTCTATTTTACTTGGATTGTAAAGGTGTGAAGACAAAGCTTTGAAAAAGCAGCCCTTCCTGTGACCAACAAGCTCTGTGCCAGTGCTGTCCTTCCTGGCCCCAGCTTTCTGCAGAGCTGGATTTCCACACAGAACATGGGTGATAAGCAGTCAGACCATGATGCCTGTCATAACAAGCTAACTTTTAACTGCTCTTTGAAGATCATTTTAAAACAGTTTATCGGAGTCAGTGCCCACACAGGGAGCCCGTACAGTAACAAGATCACTCATACATATACAGTTTCTCAGGCCATGTACCCTACCTGTCTCTTACATTCATAACTCGTGTACATCAAAAGAATGTTAGCACCTGAATTTAGCTGCACAGTGGACACAAAGCATCATCAGGGCCAGGTGAGATGGTTACTTTCTAATGCCCCTGCTTGTGAAGCTCAGCCTTCACTCCCCAGCCGAAGGAGCAGGAGCTTCTCAGTGCAGCTTCTGGAGAGAGTCTTCAAAATTAGCAGCCTTCACAGGACCATGGAGTGGAATAAAGGCCAGACCCGAACTGAGGGTGAGGTCAATAATCATGTTTGACAATATTTTATGGCATTTTTGTCGGAGCAGAGGCATAGCAGATAGAAAAAAATAGAATAAAATTATACTCCCATCCTCCATGGAAGAATTAAGAGGCATCTGCCAACTGTTTCCCACAAGCAAGCAGCCAGGACAGAGAGCATGGCTGGCAGTTTCCTTTTCCTGACACTCATTTCCACATTCATCCTTCCAAAAGAAAAAGCAGAGCCATCACTGGATTTCTGCAGCTGTTCATGTCTCACTCTGTGCCAAAACAGTGACCTCAGTGACAGCAGACAGAAAGCAATAGAGTAATATCCTGTGCCATGGATTTACAAGTATGAACCATCTTCTACGACTAGCTTTTCATTAGCAGAATTGCACAAAGAGGTTCAGGCAGTGCCATGTGCATATCCAAAGCAGACAGAGTGACCTAGCTACTTTAATCATAATGAGGTGCTTCTAACATACAATGAGGCACTGTTAAAAAAGGGAAAAAGAGGGAAAGGTAAAATTTTGCACCATGCTGTTGTTCAAAGTTATCAAAGGAGATCTGGAAACACTAGGCTCTGATTGCAAATTTGGTGGGGGGGAAGAAAAAGAAACAAGAACTAAAGCTATATATCCCTTCCCTTTCCAAAAGTGCAAAGTAGCCATGCAAAGAGATTCAAAAGAACAATGGCCCTAGCCCCAGTCCTAGAGCCCCAGCATGACCATTTGACTGAACAGACAGACAAATAAAGATATTTCACTGCAAATATGCCTTCTCCAGACAGAAGTCCCAGTGAAGGGGAGATTCCTTACATAATGACTGCAAGACCAGAAGACAAGATCAGAAGATATTTTAGCATGCATGCACACTCCTGTCCCATTACTTTAGCACATATCTTTTATCTCTTCTAAAGCTGTAAGCAGAGTAACGCCTACAATTGCCACACTACTGTGGAATACATCACCACGCTTGAAAAGCATTGAGGAGCATCTCTGATTTAAAACATATTTTATTCTCTTCTAAAGTTATCAGCTGTCTTGATTTATATTTTATCTCAACAGCTACGAAAGTATCTGAATAAACGCTCATGGAAATCAACATTTTCTGTTATGTACAACATGCGGTTCCTAAAAACCTGCTATGTCTTTACCAAAGATGGGTTTCACTGGGTCTTCTTGTTTCATTATACAATATGTATCCTGAAATGAACCTTCACTTCCAGCCCAAAGAATTTCTGCTAGCTTAATGGAAAGAGACGGGGTGACCCAGCACAGCAATCATCATACCCTGACATTGCCTTCTACTCTGGATGGAGCTGGTTTTATTTTTGAAATCATCTATTTGGTTCATCTCCTGGACACCTAGGAGATCACCAGCTGGTCCCTTTAGGGTAAAGACTACTTAAATGGGAATGAGATATTGTTCTTAGCCTGTTAGCTACACCTGAGTAAGCAAAGGCAGGAAGGCCCTGGGGAAGACACTTAAAAAAGGAACTTAAGCTGAAATTCTCAAGCGTGTGTTCAGTAAGTAAGGCACCTCATGAGCATCAATTTTATATGATCTGGAGAAAGGTTTTTGATTTTCAGACACTGGCGCAAAGTTAATCTCTGCAGCCTAAGCTTTAATCTGAATTCAGACCATTAAAACCTGGTGAGTACAAGGATGTATATGATCTGATTAATCACAACAGGTTATTTTTTGTTGTCCAGTTTTGAAGATGCCACCTAGATATGTATTTTTAAAGCACATAATCTTGACAGTGTATCTCTTCTGATTAATCCTTCAAAAGAATTTTCATGCAAGTTGGAGCTGCAGCATCTCTGCTGAAGTATTCTAATAACATAATAGGTCATATATATAAATATATAATTTGCCCAAGTGAAACAAGTCCAGCTATTTAGGGTAGGTTAAAGCATCAGGTTTTACGATCAAACAGATCTTGTTTAAATGCAAGAGCACTCTGTAATTTCAATTTGCAAAACGAGAGAAATATGCACATGGTTCGCTGATGAAGCAGAATTTTGGCAGGGTAGGACACTGTTAAAAGGTTTACCCTGGGGGCACCAGCTGCTTTCTAAAGTACTGCTAAATGACAAGAAGATACACTTACACACAATACAAGGAAAGGCCAAGAATAAAACCTAGAAACATTTTACTTGTAAATAACAGCACAAATACAAGGAATCTGTGAGTCCACAGGTAGGATATTGATGATAGAGAGGTTCACCACCATATATACCACTCAGTCAAGACGGTAGAAGACTACGAGACAGCAGCTATTTTATCCTTTATTAATATACAACAACTAAAGATGCTGATGTTCAGAATTTACCTTTTTCCCCATTATTTCCTATGACTTTTTCCCCTGATACTGCAAACAGCAACTGCTTTTTGCAACATTGTGAATGATGTTTAGTACTTAGATTAAATGAGAGCTACCAGCAGAGAAGTATTAAATGTAGAGATCATGCTGTTTTAATAGACTGCTGGCCTTTGTTCTAAGTAAGCTATCAAACTTACACCCAGCAAAATCCATCAGGAGAACAGCAGCTTTGCCAGCAGCTGTTACAAAGGAAATAGGGAATAATTTTAAATCAAGGCCAATAACTTCTATTGGGATTAGACAAATTCACAGACAGTGGAACCACCAACAGCAACTACTCACAATATCTTTAACCAGAAAGGAAGGATGAGCAGAAAGAAAGCCACTTGGACTTCTTTCTTGGCCTTTGAAGTGTAGCTTTTGTGGAAAGGAGGTAGCAGAAAAGAAAAGCAAAGTATTACATTATCTTAGCTACAAGCAGTAAGTTGGACTCTCTTCTCCCACATCCCTCAGATCTGTGGTGTTGATGCTGTGAAAGGCATGCCATCCCAGACCTGAGAGCAAGGAAACAGCAACTCAATAGACAATGGAAAAAAGATGTAGAAGGGAAGCAGAAGACATAACCAGGGAAAGGGAGCAGCAATGACCTGAGCCAAAAGAAGCAGAGAATCACTTGTTTGAATGGGCTTTCTGTCTGATACCATTTGTGAGCTCTGTTCACATCAGCCAGGTCTCCAGGGGAGACAGTTCTCTGTACAACATTAGCAAATTAGTCCAGTCTTCAGTTGTGACTAATGTCTGGTAGAAAACCATAAGGGAGAAAAAACCTGAATGCAATCTGGCCAATTAAGCACTGAAGAGAGTAGGGAAAACAAACAAACAGTGTCTGAACCTGCAGGTGTCAACACAAACCCAAAAGACTGATAAGCTTGTTTGCTTAATGTGGGGCTGTGGCATGGTGAGCACAGAGAATGGGAGTGATTCCTGCTTGCAGATCAGTTGGTGGCACAGTGATCACCTCAAACACTATACATGAAGGTGGAGACACAGGGGTTCCAGCATTTGGACTGTTTCCTCATTTTTTATCTGTGATGGCAGCCACATAGGAAGAGCCAATTACTTTTCTGCCAGTGATTGCAGCATATCCTGTGAAATACTGTATCACTTCAGTACCTCATCTGAAGGACTCCAAAAGCCAGGCCAAAGAGCCTGAGGCTGAATACACAGGAAAACCTGTGTGCAGTGAGTCACAGAAGGAGACTACTGCTGTATGGACCCATCTTGAGGGCTGGAAAAACCCCAGCCTATTTTATTCTCTCAGTTTGTTCACTTGAGCACAGTTCAGCCCACAGCACTGTGAAGGAGAAGCACAAGCACATCAGAAGAACTGCTGCAGTAGACCTGAGCATTAGTGCCAGCAGTCACAGGGACTGATTTGAAACACCAGCTTTGAGACCTGCTGTTACGAGGTACAGCTCTGGGACTGAAACAAAGAGACTTTAGAGAACATCTCCTTGCTGTTCCTGAAGAAATGAAGTGTTACTGCCCACTGAGTCTCTCTCTGTGTTCTGCTGTTCAAGTACAATTATTATTCCACCCTCAGCAGTGCTTCTGTGCTTGTCTCTGATAAGACCAGGGGTTTCATTGCCTGCTGTATCTGATCTTGCACTGCCACACAACCCACAGGAACTGATCCTGCCAGACCTCAATGGGCCATATAGCACAGACCAGAGCTGTAAAAAGACAGTGCATTTCCTACCTCAGAGCAAAAGGAAAGCCTAGAGGGAAAAGATACTGCCAGGTTTTCTCTACACTGATTCTTTTCACACTTTTTTGCTCAAAGCTCCATAAATACCTGCAGGGTTAAAACATGCTTTTCAGGAGTTGGTAGCAGTGACCTGGATAAGTGACACAGCCAATATGAAGTCCTTTCTTTGGAAGAAATCTCCCCAGTATATCTATTGCTCATTCAGTCTTTTTCCTTTAAGCAAAATCTGCCAGAACCACTTCCAATTCATTTTTTTTCCCTTCCTCCTCTCCTCTTGATTTTGTGTTGTCCCAGGCTCCCCTCTCAGAGGTGTCTCCCTGGGGAAATTCATGTCCCTTGTACTTTTCACTCTGTGCTCATAATAGAACATTATCTGCATAATTTATCTTTCACTACATGTTGTCTTCCTTCTGGCTAAGTGTTCTTCCAAAATAAATATATATATGCTCATCATGTACACTGAGAAAAGAGCCAACAAGCCTGTCTTTTGTGAGAACTCTATAATACCCAAAACCTGAACCACCCAGTATATGGTAGTACAGTCCTTTAGGTCAGGAGGAACTCTAAAGCTGATCTTCCTCCTGCCTCCCTCTGTATTTTTCAATGTTCTGTTCTTTCTGAAGATCCAATAAAAGCACCACTTCCTGCTTCTCCATGGCTGAATCCAGATAGAATTTGGAATTGAAATGCAACCCACAAAACAAGGGAATTTAATGAGATAAGACAAACAACCCTCAGCCTTTCACACCTTTTGTCACACCTATGAATGTCATGGTATGAAATGACAGCAGATGTATGGAATTGTAAGGGTGGGAGCATTGGTCACGGACTAATTAGTATGACCATAAAATCCAAACAACAAGTGACAGAGATACTGCCTCTGTACATGCTCTATGTACATGCCTCAAGAAGCACAACTGCCAGTACTGCCAGCTAATCATATTGCAGCTTACAGTATGCAGGGGAGCTGACAAAGCATTTGACCATGTCTTGAAGTTAAATGTGTTGGGGCTGTTGTGGTCCAGTCAACACAATCTTCAGTCAGCTTCTCTTACATTCGCTTAAACAGAAGACAGCAAGAGCTTTGCTGATGCTGTTGGGATTTCCAGGTGTTTATAGCTATGGGCAAGAAAATTTGAGACAAAACCATAACAAAATAGATTCTTTTCTATTGCTGCCTGAGGTTAACATCCCTTTCAAACCAAACCATTCCATGATTCTGTGGCCAGTAATAGGAAGAAATTGTCCCTATGCTATATCAGCACAGAGATAACTTTGCTAGCCTGGCTTTCCTACAAAGCACACAAAAGTATCTCCAAAAGGAAGTTCAATAGGAAAAGGTGAGAAAAGTAGTCAGCTGGCTCCCATTTGTTCAGCTGGAAGCACATGTCCAATGTCAGCTATCTCTGTGACTCTTAAGGGACAAAAATATGACAAATCACCTCCAAACGCTCTAATTTCAAAGTCAGAATCTGTAAGACTAGGTAATTATAGTGCAACTCTGATTCTTTGGGAACAGCTATCAACACCTACTCAAATGTCAACACTCAAAGCAAAGGCTGATGTAAGTATGGTCACCTTATTAGCTGCCCTAGAGACTTAATGATGTGAAGAGAAAACCTGAGTTTTATTAAAACTTAATAACATCATCTGAAAGGCATCAGTTAAGTCTAAATTGCAACAAGGAGAAAATAACTTTCCATTCAGTTTTTAGTTAAAATCGTCTTTGTATAAGTATATGGTGAGGACGGGAACATGAGTTGTAGTTAAAGGTAACTGATTTCTCCCCCTCAGCCTGTACAAGTAAAACCTTAATCTTCTCCAGTTTTGGGCACTGGACCTCAAAAAAAGAGAAGTGGAACAACTACGGATATGTCAGAGTAGCGATATGTGAAATGTCAAAGATCAAAACTCATCAACTGTAACAGAGCAATGAGGAAGCTGGTTGTTCAGACAAAGAAGAGAAAAATGATGGAGAGAGCATAAGAGCCATCAATTTCATAAAAACTGTTGGAAAGAGAAAGGAAATAATCTGTTGGCCATGACCAGGATGGCTTAAGTGGCAGCAAAAGGTATGAGGATTAGACATCAGGAAAAGCTTCCTAGCAGTGAGGGAAGTATGGGGCTGGAGTGGATTTGCCTGTGGCATGATAGAGTCTCACTGTTGGAAGCTTTTAAAGAACAAACATCCACCAGAAATTACACCTATAGATAGCTGATCCTTGCTAAAGCGGAAGGAAAATGGTACAGAAGTCTCTTAAAGCCCTTTCTATCCTGTTTTTTCTCTGATCCTATAAAGCTACTAAAGAGACCTCAGCTCACTCAAAATCCCAAGGATGTAGTCAAAGCCAGCTATAACAAAGTCTCCTGCACTGAAATTGCAAAGCCCTTATAAACTTCTCAACAAACCAGAGGGTTGCCTAGAGTAACCGGCAGTACCAAGGCAGCAAGTGAACCTCTGATATTTTACATGATATTTAAAAAATGGACCAGCTTCCAGTAATATAATTAGTTTCACTGATACCTCCAAAAGTACCTGCATGGTGAAGGATAGGTGTGTCCTTGCTGAATCAGAATCTAACTACAGCACTATGTCCCAGACCACTGAAATACACTCCTCTACCTACGCAAAACTCCGCAGAAATTTCTATATCCTGATGTAGCTTAATAATCATAACAAGGAAACAGTCCTGCCGTTATCAGATAAGGCACTAAATGAGAAAGACAACATTCCCAAGGTCTGGTGCCTGTAGCCCTTTGATTACTGCTGTATAAATATGTTATTGTTTGTCAGACTGATCTTTTTCAGTCTGTTTCTTCGTATCAGTGGTAGAGATAGGAGCTCTCTGGGGTCTCTGAATGTGATTACTTTCCTTTCTGTGTGGGGGAAGAGATTTCCTTTCATTCAAGAGTGCTGTTGTCTTCAGCCTTAATTTAGTCACTTTTATCTATATTATAAGGAATGTAGACACTACTGTTGTGCCAAGCATATCTTCAGAGTGAACTTCTTGAAACTTCAAGCTGCCACCTACAAAGCGCAAACAAGGTTTGCGTTATCTTCCAGAAGACAGGAGGTCCCTATGGAGTACTCCCCAAGGTTTCTCTGACCAGTCATTGTGTTGGTTTCACCACTTACACTGGGATAAGCATTTTTCTACTTTGCAATGGTGCTTAAGACCTGAAAGCCGATCTGCAGTCATATCAGGGTTACAGAAACATATGATTATATTCTTTTGCAAGGGAAACGTTTTTCCCTTGCTTGATAGGGAAATTATCCTCTGTCTTGACGTTCAATGTACCTTATTTTTCTTTCTACAACAGTTTCCTTGGAACTTGCCCTGTAAGAAGCCAGGACCTGCCGCACACCCTGAAGTGCTCGTGAGACCTCTGCCATGGAAGCAGGACAGCTGGTGATCCAGGTTTCACCATCCAGTACATGAAAGGGAATATTGCACAAGGATGTACCAGGAAGCCAGTAGCTCTAAATATTTACATAACTGTGTGCTTACCCCGAAGATAAATTCAACAGGACTTTATTTAAGGTCACAGACTTGCCACAGTAATATTGGAATGAAATCTTCTCCTTTTTACTCCATTAAAAGCCTCAGGCAAGAGAGATCAAGTTTAACTGCAACATCATCCTGTTTCAAACAGTGTACAGTAATGCTGAATGAGCTGGAGAGGTATTTATTTAATGCATTTATTTCTGTGGTATTATCAGATTTGAGGCCCAAAGACTGAAGTCCTGCTTTTCACAGTACTGTGCACATATTGTTTAATACAGATTTCCTTCCTCTGGAAGGAAAAACACGTTGAGATATGCTAGATGGGAAAAGTATATATTATTGTGTGCAAAGCAGTAAGGGGGGAAAGAGGCAGAATGAGAGACAGAAGAGAAATAAAATTATATATCCAAGGACACTCAGAAAATGTATGTCACAGCAGGGAACTGAATTGACATCTGTTCTGTTCCAGGCTCAGCACCTTTTCCACAAGCAGCTTTCCTCAACACACTTCATTTCCTTTTTCTCCTGAAGAGGGAAAAGAAGAAACGAGAAAAGGAAATATTGCATGGACTTTAACCCCACTATTGAGTATTTTTCACCGTGTCCAGGTAGTTAAGCTCAGTCTTCAATAATGTATGACAGAAAGTAATGCAGTTTAAATCAGGAAAGGCAGACAGCCTGGTAGGAGATGTAGAGGTGAGTGCTGAAGCGCACAAGCCAAAGTAGAAAAAAATCTGTGAGCCGTAATAACAGCTTTTCTTAACGGAACCTAACTAGGTTAGGGTGACCTCTAAGAGGAGCCAGAATTTTAACAGCCAAATTCTAATGTGAAGGATTATGGATACTTCTATACAAATTGCCCTTGTTTTACATAGACCGTTTTGCTGAGCACAATGTTAATTTTGCAGGTCCACTGGAGCAGCAGCTTATAAAAAGATAATTGGAAAATTATGCCTTTAGTAGCTGACAGATACTTTGCCTAAGAGAGATGATAAAACTATTTACACGAAAATATTAATGCATGAAGGTTGCACTCGCTTTTTAGCAGCACTGCTCTGAATGGGTAGGGAAAGGTGGCAAAGA
>JAVHNF010020845.1:0-24281 GCA_034783455.1 Micropsitta finschii | reverse complement strand
TTGACCTACATGTCTACTGTATTGACAGGACTAATGCTGCATTAAATAATTCCAGAATTATTAGAAATTGAAGTAAAAGCTTTTATAACATTACGACGTCAATTTTTATATTAGTCTGCTAAATCTATTTTATGTTGAATTTATGAAACAAACTTTCTTCCTCCTGCCTCCTTGCTAGTGGCTGCTTTTTGTCACAGCAAGGCCTGTAAGAAAGGTGATTGGAAATCACCTAGCTGTTACAAATAGAAGCAGAATTCTGAATAATAACTAAAAGCAGCTATAAAGGCTGCCTGTTAAGAAAACTTAAGTCCAATCTTGAATTAGAGCACTTTGAGGTTGCTTTCAGTCAGTGGACAAACTTCAGCAGTGAGTTAAATTTGCTGATCAGAAACTGAACATGAAAAAAGATTAATGTATGGTAAAAGACTAGTACCAGTTTGATGTGTTTGGCTGAACTAGTTAAGTATGTAAGCAAAGCTTTTTGCTTTTTTCCCAGTATATTCTGCTGAGACAAAAACATAAACATCTTGTATTTTTAAGTCTTTGTGTGGTAGGAAAGGTGGGATGCTACACTGAGAAATGTAAGCCTTTTCAATTTTAATGAGACGAGCTTCTAAACTCTCACAGATTTTGAAATTTCATTTTTCTGGTTGTCTTCATTTCTAGCCCAGACCTGGTTATCAGCCATCTGGGGAATCTGACAAAGAAAACAAGGCTCAAGAGCGTCCTCCTAGTGCGTCTTCAAGTAGTGACATGTCGCTTTCGGAACCGCAGCAGCCACTGCTGAGGTGAGCCACTGTCGGCCTTTTCTCTTTCTCTCTTTTTAAGTACTACAGTACTTAAATGTTGGCTTTTCATTTCAGGACCAATTTGATGGAGCCTCCATGGATACAGCCAGACAGGTTGAGCCCAAGAGTCCAGCTCTCTCACCCATCAGTGCTTATGGGTTCAAGTGGAGGCCCTTGCTCCCAACACTGGAGTCTGGAGCAGATGGATGCTTTGTCAAAGGAGTGTGATGCAATGTTGGCAGGCAGGAGGAGCCACACTGTACCCATGGGATCACTGACCTTGATGCCTCAGCCGTACCTTAATTCACCTGCAGCACAGCAAAACCTGTTAGTGAAAGCTACTGCTAACCAATATAAGAGCAAAT
Source organism: Micropsitta finschii (assembly GCA_034783455.1). Lineage (NCBI taxonomy): Eukaryota > Metazoa > Chordata > Aves > Psittaciformes > Psittacidae > Micropsitta > Micropsitta finschii. The sequence goes on along the minus strand of JAVHNF010020845.1, from coordinate 23,128 downwards.
TAGATCGGATTGAAGCTTTGAAAGCTACAGCTGCTTCGCTTTCTAGCAGGATTGAAAGTGAAGCCAAAAAGTTGGCTGGGGCTGGCATCAATTATGGTACCATGTGGAACTCAGACCATGAATTCATGCAAGAAAAGCAGGATGATGGGTGGTGGGCAAAGGCTGTGAGTCCTCCTGTGAGAGAGGAAAATGAAGACGCTGTTTCAGCCAGAATTCAGAAAATGTTGGGTACCTGTATGTCTCATACAGCCTTTGATGACAGTCTTCCTGGTGCAGGCAACCTTAGTGAATTTAAAAAGCTCCCTGACTCTATCAGGCCTCATGCTGATGTAGTCAGCCTTGGAATGAGGTCCCCTGCTGCTAACAGGCATGAGGGGATACCAGGACATTTATGTAAGAGACAGACAGACTCCCTGGGGCATGAAAACCAGGTTTACACTCTGAACAAAGCTGTAATTCCTCATGAGTCCAGCATCGAGTCCATCAGCGAAGGGCCTCTCCCAAGTGACGGAAGCCTCTCTGAAGAGGAAGTAGGGCAGCACAAACAGTTGCCACTGAAAATGCTGGAGACATTAAAGGAGAAGGATTTCTGCATTCGGGAGAGAAATGCATTCGAGCCCATAAAGGAGTTTCAGAAAGCAGCCGAAAAGTATTTGCCACTTTTCACTCAGACAAGTGATGCACACAGCCAGGGGCCGTGGGAGGAACTGGCGAAGGGAAGTCCTCACAGTGTCATCAACATCTTTGCAAAAAGTTATCAACTTCGTGGAAAAGGTAAAAATGGCAAAAATTCTCAAAGCTCTTGTGAATTTCTGTTTTCCCAGTTTTACTGTTTCATACGTTTTATACTTCAGAAGTAAGGAATATGCTTGAGATGTCTCAAACGTGAATCTGTGTAAGGCTTTCTCACTTTACTTTTGAATGATGAATTACTTCCCCTTGCCTTTTGTTGTTGCCTTGTCTATGGAAATAAAAGAAAAGAAAAAAAAAACATGCCTTTGGGCTGGAATAGTATTATTTTTATATTAGATTGCTGTATGTTTCTAGATCAGTAGCTAATTTGTATGTACTGGGTTACATTTATTAAGGATGCCCATAGTTACAGAATCGTGAATTGTGTCCAGAATTGCATGCTAAATCTAAATTGCCCAGAACGCATTTGGAAATGGTCTCTCCACTATTGCGAACAGACCCTCTGGTTTGGAATGTACATCCTCCTATTACATATGCAGTCCAGATCATCTGTAATAAGATGCCATTCCTGTTTCAGTTGAAGCAGAAAGATGAAATGCATGTTTTATGCAGCACTTACTTTATGCTGTAAACTTGCTATGCAAGAATATAACTTTACTATATTGTGTGTTGGAAACACACAGCTGCAGTGGGTGAATGATGTGGTCTTTCCTTTTACATCTTTCCTCATATGAGTTATTTGATAATGCCTCAAAGTAGTGCAACAATTAAAACTTCAGTAACAGTACTGGATTTTGAGAAAATAAGGGACAGTCTCTTGTTTAAATGAGCCCTTTCAAGTGTTAATGTCTTAGGGCATGCTTTACAAGTGTCCCATGCAGAACACTTAATTTGATTTTCATTTTTTGTACAAGTTCTTTCTTCATTTTGTGAGTAGTTTCTCTTGCCTTGAGTTCCTAAGTTTGAGGAGTGTTTTCTAAGAAGTTGCTTTTTATCTTTGGTTGGTTTTTTTTTCCTTGATTCTTTTTTGCTTCATTTTATTTCCCTTAAATATGATTGCATTTAAATTTTCTGCATGTAGCTCTACTCAAGCACTGTGCTCTTCAAGAATATTTTAGCTGGAGTGTGTTAATGGAGTATTCAATTCATAATTTACAAAAAGAGGACTGTGCTTGTTATGTAGCATTAAAACTGCCATGGGATGGCTGCACCGTTTTTCTCCTGATGATTTTGAGTTTCAGAGGAAGTCTTTGTAACTCATGGTTGGGAGCATTATAATTCCTGTAGCTTTAGTACCTGCTTGATGTGCATTTTCATTTTGTGTCATTTTTGTTTTTTCCTTTCTTTGTCCACACTTTAGTGTTTGACGAAAGGTTGAATGGAGGGTCTGCCCTTCTGCACCCTTTACTCCCTGCCATGAGCCCTCCGGAGAGCGTGGTTTCTTACGAAGATGACTTTGTCTCATCACAGGGAAGTGGCACTTTAACAGACAAAAAGATTGCACGTGACCTCAGGTAGCTGCATGTTCGACTTCTTGTTAAAATCAAAATGCAGAATTCAACAGAAAATAGTTAATGCAATATTTGTTTCACAATATGCTGGATATCTTTTCTGTTATGCCGCATTGTAATACTAGTCAAAGTGATGAGGTACAACTTCAGGACCTTTGCAGTTAATATAACAACCAGCATGGTTAAGACAAAAAAATTAGAGTCAAATATTCCTGTTCTCTATTTTTCTGTTGTTCTTTAGTCTGGCCAGGTAGCTTTAGGCAAGGTTTTTACACTTCGTAGTCAGATGAAAATTAGTTCTCCATATTGTGTGGCAGCTATAAAGCTCAATTGGTTAGTCTTTGTAATTTGGGAAAAAAAAAAAAAAAAAAAAAAAAAAAAAAATTTGAAAATAATAAAATACCTTCAGTACTTAAAAAAAATTTTAAAAGCCTATAATTACTTTCAGTAAGGGTTTGGTAATGCTCAGTAATGGATAGGTAAATTGTCTGTATCACTTTTAAAACTTTTCTTTCAGGCTAAAATTTGAAGACTGCAAATCCTAGGCTCTCCATGTTACTACTGACTTCATGTCATGGTCTTGAATGTCCTAAGACACCCCCCACTTTTTTCTTTTTTTTTTTTTTTTTTTCTTTTTTGGATTGAGATATATTTATGTCTTCTGGGCACCTCAGAGAAGGCCACAAGTACTGTTACACTAGTAATACTTTACTGCAGAAGAAAGGAAGGTAAAAGGCATTTTGCACCCTGAAAACAGCTGCAAAAAAGGTTTCTTTCTGATTAAACTTCGTAATAGGTCTTCTCTTGGTATTATTTGTTATATAATGTGTTGCAATCTTTTTTTGCAAATCCTATCTAATCCTTTATTGAAAATCACTCCTACTTCTGTCAGTTGATGGTACTTGTATGCCCAGAGATTATTTAAAATACAATTTTATTTGGAGTCATTCTTAAGTTCAGCTCTGTAGTCAAATAGTTCTGAAGAGTTTTTAGCATTGGAGAGGACCGTTGTTACCCATCTTTTACTGTTTCATATTACTGGAAGCATGTTTCAATATGTTCAGTATCACGTCAAACTTTACATAGTGTCTCAGCTGTCATAGTTTTTAATCTTAAAATCAATGCTTTTCAAAAGTCAAACAAAAGCAGTTGTGTTATAAATTGTTCATGGTATGCACTGCAACATGCAGTTAAGCTAAACAGATTCACTAATTAAGAATAGAACTTTGATACATAGTAGAAACTACCTAAGAATGAAAATGATGCCACATAATTAAGCATAAAATTATTCTCACCCAGTATTAGTAATAACATTCCCAAAATCCTTTCAAGTTATTTTTTATATTTTATTGCAATCAGATAACTGCACGTTTTACAGCATAGTCACACATTGTATTTTGCTAACAAACACATTGCCTTACATAATGATCTGCATAATTTCTGCTCTATACTACAAAGCCTATGACTGAATACAAAAAAAAAGTTTTACAAAAGAAACTGTTGGGGTTTTCTTAAAGACTACAATAACAATAAAACCGTTTCCAGATAACAGCTAAAATTATAAAGGCATATCACTGTATAGTTTTACTGGAATTCTAAACAGTAAGGAATGAAGTAAGTTTTAGTATCTGCGACGCTTGTTAGGTCCTTCAAAGTTGCCCCCTGGGTTTCCTCTACCAAAGCCACCAGGTCCACCACTCACGGCACCTACACCACTCATTGGCGGCTGAGGAGTTTCAGAGCCCGTTCTACTAACCAGAGGTGAACCCATCTGTGATGGACCTCCTTGAGGGAATCTCTCATTATGCTAATACAAGTCCATTTGGAACCATGCCAAATGTCAGTTACAACAAAACCCACAAGTGATGTTGTCATGAAGTTCAGCAGATAGTCCAGCAGAATCAGGATCACACATAAAGGGAAGAAAGGAGCAATTCAATTAGTTATTATGGAAAAAGAGCTGGAAATTAAAGAGTGCTTATGTTATGCTCCAACTTTGTAAAGTAAATTCAAAAGTTAAAAACTTAAGACCAACTCTGGTGTCAAATGTAACTTCATCCTTTCAAGCATGTCTGAGGCAATACATATTCTCTATGTAACAGAGGAGACAGCAAATAGTAATTGTATACCTGTTCTGCCTTTCATACAAACTACAATGTTCCCCCCCTTAAACACATCAGACACAGAAACACTGTCAAATTACAAAAACAAGAATCACACCACTCAGCTTTTTTTCTTTTTTTGTATTTCTAGAGACTGTGTACTAGAGCCATGCTAGAGTCATCCTTTTGTACGCCACTTTAGGAATCTTCAGTTAGACTTTTAAAACACAGTCCAAATAAACTGACACAGCTAGGGACAAAATGGATAACTGGACTATGCTTAGTTTGCAAAAAAACTGATATGTATCTAAAGCTTAATCTGAGGTATTAATACAAGATGAAAATCCAGTTAATGTTCAACATTTAGTTTCCCTTTTCTGTGCCTAATATCAGTAAAAGTATATGTGCTTACACACATGTATTTGGCTATAGCAAGTAAGAGCTAAACCAGAAAACATGCATCTGAGCACTTACAGTTCAGTACTTATAAAAGTGTTTAAAAACAGAACCCCACATGATAAAGTTTAAAACATTAAGCCAACAGACAAGCCATTAAAAGCACTAATATATGGTACAATCACATCTTGAAATAATTCATCAGTCACCTGGTTGAAGGAAGTTATGCTTTCAGAAGAAATTCCTTTCGTAGAGATCTACCTTAACTATCCAAGTATTCAGAGCTCAACAAGAACATTCAACACTAGTACTTTATATGCCTGAATCAGAGAAGAATTCTTCTGAAAGCCTAACTCCAGTAACAGACCTCAACAGTTGTAGTCTGCTAATTCATATATATATAAAATTTTAAAACAGTGTTAAATCTGTATAAAAACAAAAGCAACTTAAATCATGCTTGTATATATGTGCAATGTTTAAAAGTTGACTTTGAATACGAAAAATGTTAACTTTAACAGCTGTATAAATATCTACTACTGCCCCAGAGTACCTTAAAACCTGTAGCACTGCTTAAAAATTACTTAAAAAATTAAGTCATGCCAGCTTGTTAGTGATGGAGCTGAACTTCAGCAAATACAAGCTTATGACATACTCCTAATAATTTTTACCATTTGACTTGTGGACAAAAAGTCAAATCCTCTTTCCAACAAGGATCCCTCTCTCCAGAGGTTTACCTATTGTTTACCTACAAAAAAAAAGGGGGGATGCAGGAAGAAGAGCTATTCTTCAAATGTTATTTTCAAAGACTATCTATGTTTTAAAAGACTGCAGTGGAACAAAACAAGATTGCTCCAACTTACCCCTAAAAGACTTCTGAAGAACATAAAATTGAAATTAAAAAAATTAAGCTGTATTTCTGGTCTATAAAGCATATTCTCCATTTCCCTCAGTGGAAACTGAAGTTAACTCTAACAGTGCTTACTTAGTAGACGGCCCTCAAGGGATCTTTAAAGTGTGTTGCCAACAACAGGAAAAACACATTTTGGCTGTGCCTTTCACTAAGGGCCTGTTCCTCAAATTAAAGATGTCCAAAAGTCCAAACTGAAAACAAACAAAAAATCCCACCCAAACAACTCAAAAAACAATGCCCCAAACAAAAACAAACAGAATCCCACAAAGCAACAACAAAAAACCCAACACAAACCAAACATCTTATTTGTCCCTCAGCAGCATGCAGAAGAAAATGGTATTAAAAAAAATTTAAACATGCACTTTGAGTTGTCAGTATATTCCCCACATTTCCATACCTGGAATGACTTTATGTAGAAAACCAACAGTTTGCGATAGATACCGTGATTTGAGATAACACGTTAAGATAACGTTAATAATTTTCCTTATACCTCTTTTTCCATGCCTGTATAATTACAAGAGAATGTTCCAGGAGACCAGTGCACAGCAGTCTCCAGAAAAAGCATCTCTGAAAACAGTATTTTGTGAAAAGCATCCCTGTTCCCCTCCTCCTTGCTCTATGAAATGATACAATTAATAAAATGAACTCACTCATGATGTGAAGTGAGATCTTCTCCTTCAACTGGTAAAGACCAGACTCATTATGTAAAATAATACATATTTTTGATTTGCTTAATGAAAACCTCATTTTCCTGTAAGGAACAAAGAGCTTTGTCTAAACTTCATTATACAGATTACTCAATCGCAGATAGGTACTGCTGAAAAGGCATATATAAAAAATATAGCTACAAAATGCTTGTGTTCCAATAAAACTATAATGCAACTGCTGTTTATATTCATTTATATCACACCACCACTAGAACATCCCAATATCTATTTACAGAATATTACTGGAAAATGTGTAAAAAACAGATTAAAAATTACACAGTTGTTTCTCTACATAAGCCATTACAGCTAGGAAAAGTGCAGAGCAAAATTGGCTAGTGCTTTAACTGCATCCCAATGGCATATCTGCTCTTAATAAAAAATACTAGATGTATACAAGACATTCTCTATCACCCTTGGCTACTGGGCAATACTGTTTTTCCTCTACTGATATGACAGTTATCCCTAACAGCTGCTGGCACACTTATTTTCTAAGTGGCATAATTACTGTCATAATCTCATGCTTTCAATGGTGTTAGAAAGGAAATTCAAAACCTACTGAAGTTGCTTTAAGAAATTAAACAGTTTACACAAAGATATCTTCACACTACACAGCTTTCAACATTGTTCATCAAAAACCCCAACAAGCTAATACACTGAATTTAGTTTCACAGAAACAGTCAATGCCTAAATTTACACATTACTCTGATATGTTCCTTCTTCATTTCACAGAAATGATGTCCTACCAGTGAGCTTTTCATAGCAGGTCATACAGGCAAAATTCTCCCATGTGTACTATACATTCTAATCTCAATTTAAAGTCTGGTTACTTATCAAAGAATTCACCTTGCTCCTAACTAGGATTTTCATAGTAATATCAAATAAAGATTTCCTTTTCTGTTGTAGTCATCTGCATGAACAAGTTTTATCAAGTGCTTTTAACAGTTTCAAAATATGTAACATGTGCTTACTCAGTGTGAAAATATCTTTGGTAACAAAAATTGGCCATGAGACATGACAGCTATTCAAAGTAATTAAATTTGTGATACGTTACCACTGTTCCATTATCTGGCATCATTGGTGTTCCCATATTTGCAGCTCCTTCTGGTCCCATGGAAGGACCAGGACCCATTGCAGGGCCAGGTAAAGTTCCTCTGTTGTTCATATTCATACCCATCATTGGAGGAGGGCCTTGGTTACCAGCAGGTGCTGGGCTAAACGCATCTATGCAAAACAATCTATACTTAGAGCTGTCCTATCTGAATTTTACAATAATAAACAAACAATTTACAATATTTAAAAAGCCAAATGTACAAGACTTCCAATACTTGAAATAATACAAAAAACATTCTTTGAGACTGTACATTTATTTCAATCATCTGCTTTTAAACAGATTTTTGTTAATCTCTGATATTTTGCATTGCACAATCTGCCTCATGTATTTGAGAATCCTGAACTTCAGAGCTAAACACAGCTGTACGATTTCTGTGCAGGAACTGAAGTGTTCATATAGCATATATATGCAGTATACACACCACATGCAAAAATCTCAACTGATTTTGCAGTAACTGGCAGCTGCATAAGGTGACTTGGCTCTTTAGGGATCATAACATTATACACCAGTATTATGGTAACTGTATATATATTACATTAGTCTAAGGTCTAAAAGCAACACTAAACATGGTACTCAACATCAGTGTCCTCCAAAATTGTGATTCACAATAAGAGGCAGAAAAAAAAGCTTAAAAACATCTGAGGAGATCATTTATATGATAACACTGCACTAGGAAACACCATTCTTGCCAGTACCCATTATCAAACTCAACAAGTAGCTAAAATCGCCTTCACAGCATTTTCTCACGTTAAAAAACAGAAAAAAAAGTCTCATTACATACATTGTTTACATCTGCTTAAAGATGTAAGACTTACAAACAACATCAACACTGGTGGTGATGCACTGTTGTTTCCCCCTGCCCCCAACAATAATTCATCCTTCTCAGCACTGAAAGTTTTTGTGCATCCAAAATTTGATAAAGGAAAATGACATGCCTCTGAACCCAGCCTACATTTTAAGTCATGACAACATACAAAAATAACAAGAAATGTGACATGTTGCTAGTCTAATAAACTTGTTAATTTTTATTTCAAAAGTCACCCTCTCACCTCTCTTCAAAACTGTACTTTCTTTAGTAATAAACTTAGAAATGTTAATCATTGTAAGCAGGCCATTTACCACAGATAGAGTATTATTATCTCCAGGTATGCAAAACTGCATCTTTATTACTTGCCCCAAGTACAAATACCACAGCAGTCAGTGAAAACACTGCACCCAAGATATTGCTGCTAAAATTGCTGACCTCAGCTGGATCATATATATTATGCCACCTGCAATCAAAACAATCCATGCAATACAGTAGCACATGTAAAGTGCTAAACAAGTTTATTAGAAGCAAAAGAGAAAAAAAATGCAATTTTGAAATGCAGAACTCATTTGATCTTAATAATGAGAAACTCCAGGACCTCTCTCTATGATACTAAGCCAAAACAAGGGTATACACAAGATGGATGCTTCTGACCTACCCACAATCATGTTAATGTAGCAGGTAGAAGACTGCAACAATTTAAGAGAATTACAGTTAAATATACCTTAAAACTGATTTTTAGCATCATTCATTCAATGACTAAATATAGAAGGAAAAGGAGACATTTAAACTTCCAATATACAGCTAAACCTTTGTTTTCAGTAGCTAGAAGTACTCTGCAGGACTATCATGATGGTGGTGCTTCGTGCTGGTAGTAGTGCCATTAACTAAAAGCCGTCAGTGCTTAATTACATGCCACTGCCTTGCTTTCCAGCCTAATTAAATTCAGCCAGCTGGCCACACATAGGTAGTGCTCAATTTATCCTTCAACTGTAACAAGGGTTTATCCCCTGTATCACACAAATACACTCATTTTTCTTCCAGGATGATGTATCTATCAAGCCTCTATAGTATTAAGCCAGTTTCAGGCAGAGTCAGCTCTGACAGTACAACTAGGGAGTGTAAGGAGAGTGGGGCCCTGCATGGTATCAGCAAGAGGCTACAGTGGCACTTTAGCTATACCTCCGAAGTTCTAGCTCCAAAGCAGACTCTATGAACTAACCACTTGACTACCTGCTCTTTTTGGTAGGACACTGATGTTACCAGTTAATTCATTGGACCTGGTTCAGCAACAGATGGAAAGCAGTGATCAGTGCCCATGCCACAATGGCATAGATGCTAAAAAAAAAAGTCGTTTTCTGCAATCCAAAGGGCTAAAAATGTACACTCCATCTGAATCGCACATGCCAAGGTCTAGCACAGCTGGCACCAAGCCATAATCAATCCTCATCAATGCAAACATAGTTAAAAATATTCCTTTCTTTTTCCATATGGAAAAGTTTATGAGCAGCACTTAGTGTTATAAATCCAGTTAAATGCTACACCAAGGCACACAGATTCTCTCAGAACTTGTCTGCCACAAAAATCAATGCAAAAATTACTCGTCCTGCACAAGTCAGCGGAACACCAACTAAATCTGTCACAAGGGTAACTTGCTTTGTAATGGTACTATGCTGAAGGTATTTCCATTACTGAAGACAGTCCAGCTCCCCACTATCCCACATGATGAATAAGTCAGAGATGGCACAGGTAAAGGCCAGTTAAAAATAAAGTTATAATTTCAACAGAAATGTTGAGAAAGGATGCAAAGATCAGCAATTAAAGGTCTACTATTTAAAGGTCTACTACAGATTTCTGGGGTCAGGTCTTTTGGTTGTGGTGGTGGGGTTAATGTGCTGAAGAAAAAAAACCCTCTGCAACAATCTAACCTAAAATCCAGATTCTATCAAAACAAACACTATCTTTTTTACCTATTTGCCAGGGATATTATTCCCTTTTTAAAATAGTAGTTCACTGTTACTATGACTTCTTTTGGAACCACATATATATTTTTCTAAGAGCATTTTTATGAAGTTTAAAATCAAATAATAGCACAAAGCTTACAAAGCAAAACTATGACCATCACTCTTAAGCATTAAAACCTGACATGAAAGTGTCTGTGAATTGACAGATATACAATGTACATTTAGAATCTGTATGTAAAAAGTCTATCTTGTGGATGTGGACAAATAAAGATCTGGACTTCAGCATTAAAGTCACCTAATTAAATGGAATTTTCAAGTAGATTATAATGATCTGCAGACGTACAAATATAAAAAACTTAGTCCAAATTTATTCTTCAGCTTATTATTTGTAGTTAACTTCACTCTTCCTTTAGAGTTATTTTTAAAGCTCTCCATCTTCATTTAAAAAAAAAAAAAAAAAAAAAGCTAGCCTGCAGTGATAAATGTGTCTCAATAAACGCAAGGAAATGGTAAATAATGCATTCTAATATCTGGACCAGATTCACTCATCTATGAATACACGTTACTCAAATGGGCAAGCAACAACCTTTACCAAGTTTTGTAGTACGTACTTGCAAATTTAAATTACACAAGAATAGTTATTAACTTTTCTTTAAATTATCATCTTAATTTATTCCAAATGAACATCAGGAAGTTTCCAAGGGAATATATATTGATAGTTAATACAGTTTAGTAAGACTTGGGTTTTTACTCTAAGTTTCACTCTTGTTTAAAAGCAGATATTCTGGATAAGCAAGATTCCACACTGTTTCAGCCTGCATATATACAGAAAGCACTAATTATTAAGAATGTACTTTTCTAGACTTCTCAGTAAGTTTTTAGCAATGACAATATTTTAAATCACAAAGGAAAACTGAGGATATTTGCAAATACAGATCTGCATAGATCAGTAGAACACCAACCACGTTATTCATTAAGCTTTTGTCAGATACATCAACAAAAGCTTACCAATTTTGAGCTCTGCATCATTTCAATGCATGCAATTGCAGTCCCAACTTCTCTGAATAGGCTGTCCACCAAAAGAACGCCAAATACTTTCTGAACAGATCAGTCAATTTCTATCAGATAATTTCTAGAGTATCACCTTTCCCTGCCTTTTTGTTTCTCAACTTGTACATATTTTTCTCCCACAGGTAGTTGATGATACACCTTGGGGGGAAAAACAGCTATCTGGAAGCAGAGTATGTGTTCTTTGTTTCTTTTTCCCTAATACTGTTTACTCCTTTTTACCAGTACTTGTCACTAAACAGTAGTGCTTGAGTAACATGTACAGTCCCAAAGAAAAGGAAATTTTACATTACAGAAGCCTTTTTCCTTCAGATCCCTACCTCCCATGTTTATTGCTCCACGAGGACCCATATCACCCATTCTCATTTCCTGTTCTCTCTGAAAGTAAACATAGTTTTCATGTCAACCTGTCATTCTTACAACTTAAAACATTCCTATTTACTCCATGAAAATAAAAAATTTCAAGTTTCAAAAGTTTCCATTGATTACAAAAATTTACAAGGAATAAAGTTAACTATACTCCACTGTTTTTATAAGATGAAATGGAATAATAAGATCAATATAGCAATGCTGTACATTTCTGCATAATGTTAAAGGTTAAATATCACTAGTTTTGTTTACCAGACACAGCAGTCTAATGCTCCTAAATAGTTATGTTATCAACTGCAAACGAATCCATCTTCACACAGTGGTTTTCATTAATAATATTTACCTTTTAACTGTAAATAAAGATTTTTTTATTACAGTATTACCTACAGGCCATGGTTCAATAATAAGTAAGTCTGGTTTCGTGACTCACAAATGCTTTTACTGACTGAAAACCAATCTCTGACGTGTTAAATCATGGTATTTTAACTCAATCTGACAGTTATGTTTGTTCAAATAGTTTTAACTTAACTTGGTGGCAGTACATTTTTTTGTTGAGGTTTATCATGCTATTGATACATTAGCTCAGACACTGACCATCTTTTTTAAACCAGAATAAAAATGCGGTATCAACATAAACTCTGTGACATGCATTTTTATTAAACAGATAAGTAACATGTCAAATTCATTCGATGCTCAGTCATCCAACAACAAATCGTTCTGACATTACTGATAGCGAACCATGGCCTGTTATGAAGCAATACTGAAAAGGCAGTACCCAGAGTATCAAAAATCATTACTTTGGAGAAAACAAAGTACACTATCACAAGTATTTCCAAGGGATTTTAGTATTACAGTTTACATCAGAAGAATGAAATAGGAACAAATTCCCAGTTCAACATGAAAACTAAGGCAACTTATACCAAAATTCTCATTAATTTTCTGGAAGAATGTTGAAGTATATTCCACTCAAGTGAACACAAGTGTGCTGAGAATAAGCATATCCAAAAAAGTTATCTGATTCTGAAAAATCACTGCACTTATGATTTAAGAGTAATAGTAGTTCAGATGTGCTTTGAAAATAATGCCATATACTAGGCAATTGTTTCAGTTTTGGTATACGCAACCTTTAAATAGAAATATTAATAAAAATACATTTACAGTATTCTTACAGTTTCATTAACTCCTTTTCATTCAGTCACATTCTCACACAGTATCTATCTTCACACAATTTAAGTAGCAGACACCAATATTTGACAGAGTCAATAGCTTTGTAAAATATCCTGGTATGGGAAATTCTCACACGATAAATGACATAAACTTCAGGTCGATAACTTTGTTTCTAATAACTAATATTTACCTAGAAAATGTACTTACAATAAGATTATACATTATCTTCAAAAGAGTATGGCTTAGTGTGGAGCAAAATAAAGCTTCGTAACCAAAAGACACAAACAGGTTTTAAGGCCCAGCTATGAAAGGCTGTTGATAAACAACAAGAAGGAAATCTTCTTCTGACCCTAGAAACCATCTTAAAACTTTATAAATGAAAAAGGAACTAACTTTGTCAGACCCTTCACTGTAATGCCAGCAGACATTTTAAGTAAAATCAGCAGCCCTATTAGGATCAATCATACCCACAAACTGATACCAATGAGTAAAGTCACAAAATCAGCGTACAACTTTGTCGACATTGTCTGCTTTTACTTCAGCCCTGATACGAAGACGCAGAAGGGAAAGTAGGGTTTCATCTCTAATGTCAAAACCTAGTCCAACATGGTAGAAAAACACCATGGCTGTAAGTTTACACTGAGACTGCATGCACACACATGCATACGTGAAAACAGGACAGGCCACAAACAGCTAGGAGATACTCTTCAATTAACAAGGGAAAGTACCTTATTTTAAATTACTGCACAGAACTTACCAGATGCATCTCAGGTTCAACTATAAGTTGGAGTTTGTTGGGGTTTTTTTTAAGTATCGAAGGTGCCATATAAGGCAGGGCCAAGTACAATAGCAGCTAGACAAGGACTTCAAGTAGAGACCTATAAATCTGTACTAGTTATTAGAACTTAACTAATTTTCTTTGCAATGAATAGAAGCATTGGCAAGCTATAACAATATACTTTTTTAGAAAAAGCAATAAACCAGATCTTTACTCATCCTGAAATGTTACCAGTCTCCAATTAACCGTAGGCTTAACAAGAGTGAGGGGTAAAATCTATAATTTTTACTTTTTTAGTCTAGTCAAACCTGTTACAAAACCCGAAGTAATTATTCACTATTCTGCAGCTTTAACTTTGGTGTTGAATCATTACCATACAGAAAACATTCAGCTATAGAGTCACGATCCACAATTGCACCTTAAAGTCTCTGCTGCCATTTATCTATCAACGTCTCTGCAAGAATTACTATTATTCCTACTGCTGCATATTCACAATTTATCATGTTCTTTGAATTTTCAGCACAGGGAATATGGAATTAACAAATATAAGATAAATCCCCTGACAGAGAAAATACTCAATTTCAAATGTTAGTTGACGGCATATATTATTAATGTAATTAAATGCTTGACATATTAACTATAAAACCATGTCTTTAGGTAATTTACCAAAACCTGTATTTGCAGGAGTCCAGATGATCACAAAAATTCAGACTGATTCCCCCCTATCTAGGACATGACACTATAATGTCCTAGATAGCTATTTATTATGTGAGCATAAACAAGTTATTGCACATAGGTTAGGTCAAGTATTCCATGGTTATTACCTTCAATATGACAGAGAAAGGAATATGAACAATTAGGACAGAGTAGCGGAACCAATGTTGGTTGATACTCAAGCCCTTTGCAGAAGATAATAATAGCATTATCTTCTCAGTGCTTCTTTTTCCTCACTATGCGACTGCCCATTCTTCTGTTGAGTAGCAGCCTGGTTTCAGTCCCTTCTCTGAAGGCATTCATAACTAATCATAAGAGGGGTAAGCTGAGCAGCAAGAGAGGACTAAACTTATATTAGAGAAATATGGGGAGGCAATTAATAGCTCTGAAGTCACTCGGTACCTGAGAAAATAACTTAAACTGAAAGAGAACAAGAAAAATTGATGATATGGACATTGGTAAAGAGAAAGCCGTAAGACAAAGAATGTGTAAAAAAGTGTAATTTAACTTTTGAGATATTAAAAACAAAACCAAAACCCAACTCACAAACAAAACCAAACCAGAAAAACATAAGCAAATAAAGAATAAGATTCTTTCGTAAAAAGCTAATTGTCTAATACATCAAAAGAAAGCTTTCCAAATTAATTCTGGTCCAGGATTCTTGTCAAATACTTCAGAACTCACTAATGCAAACAACCCTCAAGAAGGTCTGATTCATCTGAGTACTCTGCTTTTAGAAAAACTGCTATGATGGCAATTACTGCATTACACTTGCTAATTACATTAAAAATTATATTGCCTTACAACTTCAACTCATTTTAACATCAACTGTAAAAAGTATCTAAAAAACATTAAACACAGTTTTCAAATTATATCTATAGTGTACATTTTTCACAAATACTAGAAACAAGACTTCTTGAGCAGCTGAGATATATAATGCACACTGTTCTTACACCTCAATCACTATTGATATCAATAGTCTAAGTATACAGAGAACTGCCAAGATGATTCTTCTGGGTGTTGTTGTTTTGGGGTTTTTTGTTGGGTTTTTTGTTGGTTTTTTTTTTTAATATGGGGATTTCCTAAATATATTAGGATTTTTTTTAATTCAGTCTCTAAACCCATGAAACTAAGGGTTTTGAAAAGATACCTAAGAATTGATATAGGAGAATATATCAGATGCAATTCACTTATCATACTGAAAATAAAAATACAAATAGCAATAAAAGTTGTTATTTTTTTAACTGACAAACCAATACTGTTTGGTACTCCCAGAAGCAGGCCTTGCAATTGCAGCAGCCTCACAAAAATTAAAAATCTTGTCTCCAAATGATGCAATATTCCTGGTAAAAAAACTCTCAAGAAAATTATGGCATGGAATAAATATGGCATGCAATATTCTAGACCAGCAAAAAGCAAGGTAGCAACAGAAATATTAAGATAACAGATCACAGTTTTCTTCAAAGTGTTTGTGGACAAGAAATTTGCTTCCCAATTAACACAGAACTATTCACTCACCTTTCAGCTAAGGAACGGTGACCAAAATAACGCCAAGACACACATCAAAAATTGTCTAATCAGAAAAAGAACACTTAACCCACAAACTTAAACTTGTACATTAAAATCAGTAACTTGATTAGCACTTTATCTAGATTTTGTGTTTAGAGCAAAATGCAATTCATAGTGCTGTTGATGTTCGCCTGTTTTCATTAACATGGAAAATGCATTCTATTTCCTAGCAGACATTTTCAAAATATGCATGACATTTCCGTAACTCTTCCCAGAATTCATTACTCCTTTCTAGAGTGGTTTATTTCATAAAGTTCTTTCCAGAAAACTTTCAAAGGCTTCTCCAGAGAATAGAGAAGAAACTGGCATAAGGCTTTCAAACCTTGCACAAAAATGAAATTTTGTGTAAGAGACCTATCTTTCAAAGACAAATCATATAGGTGGTTAGAATTGCAAGCTTGGCAGGCAAAATTAGCATTTATGGGATATTTCTGATTGTGCATTCTTTCTCATTTCCTAAGAATATTCTATTTAGTTCCAATGACTAGCTCACTAGAAGTTAAATTGCCTGCAGAGTTGAAGTAACAGAAGCCTTCCACCCAGCCCTCATCACCTTTCCCACTTTGGTTTATCAAAAGATCTATTTCTAAGATCCGAAAGTTACAATATTCCAGTTCAGTTTATTCAATTACATGCATTGCAACCTAAATGCAGAGCTAATCCCTCCTCTAAGCTGGGCATCATACTAGATTTATTCCAGCCTAAACTATTCAAGAATTCTATGAACCCAGGAGTTTGGGGGAAAAAAAGTAAGCTTTTACCTCACCCAAAATTATACAAGAGAATACATTAAACTACATAACAACTGCAGTAAATGTAACTATAAAACGTAGCATACAGGAAACTACAAAGCCCTATTTTAATTAGAAAGTCTAATTAAATGAATTTTCACTAGGTTTAATAGCCATCAACAGGACTCAGTCTTTGAGAAAAACATTCTAACATGGCTAAAGCAGAAAGTTAAAAGCTCATTTCCTCCTTGGTGACTCAAGTCTTAAACAGAGTTGATGGAAATAACTAAGCTACACCATTACAATCCCAAACATTAAAAAAAAACCCAACAGCACATTAGGAAAAAAAAGCAATAAGCATTGCATAAAAAAAATGGAGATACATATATTCCAGTAAATGCTACAAGTTGGAAAAACATTCCTAATGGTAGTAAAACACAGATAATAATAGCTGTTAAAAAAAAAATTAAAATAAATCTGATTTCCCTTATAAGAAAAAGATTTATTTTAATCCACTGCAATTCCTACTTTCCTCATTTCAGTAAGACTGCAAAGGAAGTATCAATGCTATTAAAACAGAGGAATTTCTTTTAAAGCTAATAACAGCAAAAGTATAGGAGTGTATCTGGAAAAAACCTCCATCCACTACATCTTTGTTTTCTGTTTTGGGAACAAACAAGTACTGAAAAGCTTCTAATGCATCACATAACACACGCTAACACTCGCAAAGATAGAAATGAACTGCAATTTTATGTGCAAGAGAATGCACACACAACACTTCCCACAGATTTAGAAAAAGCTGGTTTTAGAAAGGAAGTTACATATTCTCTCAAATTCACCTTTATTTTAGTACCAGCATTTCTGATCTTTACAAGATGGAAGACAACTTAAGATCTTCCTCTTTATTAGGTAAAACTAGCTTCTACCTTTCAAAACATGCAAGTTGATGGGTTTTGTGGGTTTATTTGGGGGGGGGGGGGGTGAAGTAGCATTAAGTAACTGTCATCCTCCCACGTTTTGGGTTTTTGTCATCCTCCTACAGCAGGATGCAAAACCCATTCTGAAGAAGAGCTGACTTCCTTTCAATCCTCACTATCAATCAATACATCAGTCCTCATACGTTGTTTAAGTCAGGTCTACCCTGATAATTTTGGAAAAGGAAGCATTTTAATTGCACTGATATTGCTCACAAAGACACTTGGGGGACAACCCACTAACAAGCAACATTCAATAATCTCATGAAAGAAAATATTATTTCATACAGAAGAGAGAGCTACTAAGCTAATCTAAATGAGGTAAGGCCAAAGATCACCTGGAGATCCTTCAAATTTATGAGCATCAAGGAGACTGGGAAATCCCAGAAACTGCAACACATTTTTACGAAACACTAACATAAATCTCATTGTACACATCAGTACTCAAAGGCTCTCACCTATAGCAGCTGCAAAATCTTATTAATGAAATCTGCTTCTCAGGTATTGTAAGGTAAAAATCAGAAATAATTTTTCGCAGATAAAGGTACTTAGAGAATGTAACTTCTTTACCAGATCATTAAAAACTAATTAAACTCAGTTCAGCAGCTGAACATATTATAGCTCTTTTTAATTTGTAATCAATTTAAGGCATTTAACTGTTTACTTACCTGTAAAACTACTTTCTGAAAGCAATATCCACAGTATCACCAAGTTCACTATTTATAGATGTAACGATTACATTACATTCACACCACATTCACATCTTCAGAGGCATTTTTTGCTGCAGCTTCAAATTATTCTGGATTTATTTTAGCTAAAGAAATGGCATTATAACAATTAAACATCAGAACAGTCATTCACGGGAGCATGGAGGACACCTTACTTCCACAGAACAAGTTGCAAATAAATTGATTTCAAATGCACTCCATAATTCAACCTGACAGGTATGGAGCTGAAGGGCTGTTTAACTGGTAACAAAGTCTGGGCTAACTGTACCATCATGAAGAAACAGACTAAAATATTTAACTGAAAATTGGGTGTTATAAATGAATGCTGCATTTTAGATTTCCCAAATGTTAAGTTTTTCTTTCTGTTCTTTCACAGAAAACAAATCTAGGTAAATCTCGGAGTAAACACTGGACCAATTCAAAACAACAATCTTCCCTAACTGCAAGATCCAAGATGGAAGTCACACATATTTACTTGGAATAAAAATTAACCAGCTACATGATGAAGTCTTTATGCAAAATTCTAACTACTACTTGGTTAGAATGTATAACATAAATTTGCAAAATTAACTTCAAGCACTTGAAAAGCAGCACTAAGTAGTCACAGTGCACTAAATATGACTTTGTCAGACTTCTATATTAACAATTTTTCCTCACCAAGTAGATACTATATATGCTGACTAAATTGTAACAACAGAAGTCCACAGTTGCTATCCCATAAGTGGCCTGAGTTGCCAAGTAACTAGAATATGCAAGTATTTGACAAAAGGAGGATGAAAGTCGAAGTTTTTCATTGCTACAGAGAAGTTCTGTAGGAAAATCATCTAACAAACATACACATTCTTTCATACATATTATGAATATTGCTTACAATCAGAATAGTTCAGTGTTTAACATTTCCCCAACAAAGTTCTGACCTGCCCACACACACTGCACTTCAACATACAAAACATGAACAAAGAGACATCAATGAAGCTTTCTGGCATGAAGCCTGCTCCATAATTTTCCAGCTACTACTTTTATACAACCTGGAGGCTATTTACTGTAAAACTGGAGCAAGATAAGGCAGACTTGAATGAAGATGCTTAATCATTTAAATAGACTTCTGACTGAGGAAAACAATATACATTGTACCAGGCATCTAGTATTTTAATCCAAAGTATGAGAAACCGGTCATCTGAACAAATCCAAAAGGATTAAAAAAGACTGCTTTCTAGTTAAATCCCCTGACCCAAGTCCACCCACAGTAACTCTTAAGCTACAGCATCTGCTTTAATCAAAAGATACCTAACGAAAACTACTGGTTTAACATACTATAGAACCAAAGGTCAGAATCATGTTAGGGACACACTGGGCACCACAATGAACAGGGACAAACAAGAATTGCTGGTTCTTACCTAAAGAACACATAAGGTACCATATAAACAAACAAGAGCTTAATAATTCAGAAAGGGCAGTGGCATGCAGGAAGAAGGAAATAAACACAAATACCCCATCAGTAAATAAAATTTTGAAAGTATTATAAAATCAGCACTATATACAGAAGAGAAACAAAGCCTGAAGAACCTAATTTTGACATTACACTGTCTTTTTCACATCTTTTGTACTCATAGACTTAGAAGAGACACTTACCAGCTAACCTGCCACAAGTGCATCAATAAAACTGCACTCAGCAACACTAGTAGAAGCAGTGTGCTTCATGTCACATACAAAACCAAACTAATATAAATGCTCTTTTCATCCTATACAATGCTAAGCCAAAATCAGTGAGCCAATAGCCACTGTTAGGAAAAAAAATAGGAACAGACTTTTAGTAGGGCCTCTTGTGATAGGACAAGAGGTAATGGTTTTAAATGATTTTAAACTAAAAGAGGGAAGATTAAGACTAGATATAAGGAAGAACTTTTTTACAGTGAGAGGGTGGTGAAACCCTGGAAGAGATTGCCCAGAGAGGCAGTAGATGCCCCATCCCTGGAAACATGAGGCATGTGAGATGGGGCTCTGAGCAACCTGATCTACTTGAAGATCTTCCTGCAGGGGGTTTGGACTAGGTGACCTTTAAAGTTTCCTTCCCAAACTATTCCATCATATTGTTTGGGAAAACCATTTTTAAATGGTAAACCTTAAATATATTTGACTCTCTTAGTTTCTATTAAACAAGATATTAAGGCTCCCCATCTGAACAGTTATAGAACAGCTCTACAAAAACTCATGGAACCAAAGCTGGAAAGTACCTTAAGTTCATATAGTTTCAACCGCCTTCCAAGGGCAGGAAGAGCACCTTCCACTAGACAAGGCTGCTTAAGGCCCTCCTAGCCAACCTGGCCTCATCTTTTTTTCCCAAATAAACCAAATATTTATTGAAAATACTAATTCATCTAACAATAAAACCCATCTCTGGAAAAGTGCCACCCAAAGACAGATTTGATGGAAAGGCTGAAAGATCAGACTTAAATATTCCTCATGTAAGAATAACCAAAAAAACCACTACCTGCGGTTATGACAAGCCCACTCAAATGCTACACTGTTTTTTTATTTGCTTGCAAAATATTCATGAGAAAAACCCTAAATACTTTAATTAAAAAACAGAATTTAGCCTGATATCAAAAGACAGGCAAGCTCACTAAGACAAGTTAATTTCTATGTCAGAGTTTACTGCATTATTACTATTAAAATTTTCCACTCCATGAGAGCTACTGAAGCAACAGCTCAAAGGCTTACTGCTCACACCACAAAAAAAGCTACTCGGAAGGCACTGCCTCTTGAGAGACAACCCAGATCCATAAATAAGCTTTCCCCATATTAAGCAACAAATCCATTAACAGATTTTCTCACTTCAAAACATACTGTTTCTACAGAAATCTACACTTACTGCTGCTTCAGTGTTTTACTCTTGCTTTAAACACAGACTCTGAGTAAATACAAGCTCTTCTAAGCAGAGGAACTTATTCTGTCTCAAGTCTCAATGCCACCAGGATCTCAGGACTTAGACAGGTGGGTGAGTCCAAAATAGGTACCAAGTAGACAACTGAAACTGAAAGTTAAGTTTCTTCTTAGCCTGGGTAAATACGTGTACAAACTTCCAAGTCAAACTTAACTCCAGTAGCTGAGGAAGAAAAAATGAAAATTATTAAGGCAAACATCAATTTTAGCTTCATCAAAATATGTAGGGCATTTATCAAACACATTAGCGAAGGATTTTTCTAAATTACTTATAAAAGCCTCATTTTTACTTGTCAGAAAATAAAAAACAGAAGAATTCAGTATTTGAGGAACTTAGGTAAGTAGATTTTTTTTTTAAACTTGCGAGCAGTAACAATTTTCAGAAATTGCATTAAAAATATGGAATAATCTGCTCTTTAATAATTTTTTCATTACTACCCGTTAAACCCATGAAAGGGAAGAAGCTAAGTATGCAGAGTATTGTATAAACAAGCACACCATTTTAAATCTTTCCATTAATACTTGAATAAAAACTTCATCTGCTAGGTCTGAGGCCTCCTGAAATACTAAGACAAAGACCAGTGTCATTTTGCCCTTGCATATGAAGCATCTAAGAAGTGCTTTTGCCTTCTTAACAGTCTTACTGGAAGAAAATTAAGTTAACAAAAAATTCCTTATCAATTACTGCAAAAGAGAACAAATGTGGGAACACTTACAAGCAGTACCACAACACCTAAATTCATACTGGAGATTATGCATGTGTGACAGCACACTAAGGGACAAAAAATTACTTATGAATGGTCACTTATTATGTTTGCAAGTTCACATGAAATATTAGCATGTCCTAAAGTACTTTGTGCAAAAATTTAGAAGATGATGGCAAAGTAAAATACTTAAGTCTCCTAAAAATCTGTAACATAAGAAAAACATCACATTACCCTAAATATTCACAGTTCACACAGAACAAAATAAGTTAGAAATTAAATGCAACATAATGATTATTTGTTCCATTACTGAAAAATTACCCGAAGTAGCATCCTTGATACATATAAAAACATAATCTTAAATGGTCAAGAAGTAAATACTTACAATCCAAAAATACCTTATTCCACAAAGTTTTGCTTTATATATACAAACATATAATATGCTACAAAAAGATGGCTTAAGTTCTGCATTGACTTTTATGCAATGTCTTTTCATACTAAAAGCAGGTATGACACTTAAAATAGTTTTTATACGTGGCAATGTAATTAAAGGCTAAAAATAATTAATTTAGTTTCTGAAAATACAGCATGAATATTTTAACACCTGTTAAGGAATTGCTATTCTTGCCTAAAACACAAAATTTAGTATCTAGAACACTGAGGAACACAAGAAATGCAAGATTTAAGTATGTGGCTACTGATAAATATCAGTGCAATCCTGAAAAAAAAAAAAAAAAAAAAAAAAAAAAAAAATCAGTGCTACTGCCAAACAAAGACCACCCAGAAAGCCACAAACTGTGTATTTATAAACTGCTTGCTCAAAGGCTTAGTCTATGTTGCTTTACACATAGGAAGAAACTTGACCGGTGAAGTAAAACCACTGCCAATAAAGTAAGAATATTCTGCCAGCTGGGTTTTGTGGGTTATTTTTCTTTTTTAGTTCTACATTTAACACTCTGCCTTTCTGCAAGCTAGCTTTACCTTAAAAGACTTTTAAAGTGTCAAACATGAGCTACTTCCATGAGTATGTATGCTGGATTGCAATAAGGAGATAACTCCTCTCTCCTTTCCAAACTCTACAGAAAAGCTTTAATAAAGCAGCTTAGCTTTATAGCAGTTTGTTAAGCAAGAGACTTTATTCATACAACCTCAAAAAATTTCACCACCATCAGCTTTGTTAC
>JAVHNF010020844.1:0-19595 GCA_034783455.1 Micropsitta finschii | reverse complement strand
GGTGTTGTTATCGTCGTTGTTGTTCTTAAAGAGCACATGGTGAGAGTGCTATGTATGGAATACCTGTTCTAGGTTTTCAGAGGGGCTGAGAATATCAGGGTTCTGACTCAAGTCCCTCTAAAAGATTGACATTTAAGTGTCTACAAAGGTAGGGTTGTTTTCCTTTCCTTATTGGTATCCTTGCTAATCATTAAAACTTCTCAGGACCTTTGTGTTCCAGCTTCTTGCGTATTATATCTTCATCGTACACCATTGTGTTTGTCTTGCCTGTGCTCCTGCAGGGGTAAATGAGTGGTCCTGCAGTTAAATTTGGCAAGTAAATGTAGTAAGGAAATAAAATGAAGAACAGATTTGAGCTCACCTTCTTATACTATTTCAGGACTTTGTGATGAGGCCTTGTTTTGGGATGAAAAGAGGCAGATATATTCATAATCATCTCTGCTGGTAAAATTGGGTTCTAAGGCTCTACATGACAATAGTAATGGATCTTATAAAAAAGATCAGTCTGTGGTCATTGCATGTTTCAGAAGATAATATGTATGGTGTTGATAATATTTATGTGCTGGCTGGCCCAAAGGATCCAGTAGTCCTTTGTGATAAATGTTTTGAAGATCCACATTTTCATAATAAATATGAGTGCAGAGGGAGGAAAGAAAAAAAAGAAGGAGGGAGGAACTCCAAACAACATGGGGAGGAGGGAGTTTTCAGGTTGATCATATCCAGTTTTATCCCAAAATGCATGTTTTGGGATAAAGTTCCCAAATACCTACGTTCATGTATTTAATATTTCCTTACTTAAAAGCTGTGTTCATATGAGTATAGTACTGGAAAGGACCCTTTGCATCATCTGCTAGATTTGGGTTACTGAAGTGGTTAGGGATTTCCTCTCCATTCCTTTGGGCAAATGTCATGGTGCAGCTTGTGTCCATGTGGTCTAAACCCTTTCGTACCTAAAAGAAGTCAGCAATGTTTGAACAGCTTCCTAGGAGCAATCCCTGGCTTGTGGCAACCCTTGAACCCTGCTTGCCTCTTGGTAAGAAGGGAACAAATCCACATAGGCCGGAGCTGTGCCACTATATGAACAAGAAGAAGACAGTGCTGGAGCCTACCATAAGCCTAATCACTGGCTTAGCTCCAGGGCCATAGCAGGTTGTCATGTTCTATAACCCATTTGAAATCCCTCTAAAAGGCTGGAGCATGTCTTAGTTTCCAGAGGTGTCTGGGATGGATGTGTTGTGCACATATGTTCTTTTTAAAGAAACATGGTACCACTCAGATATCCTATGAGCTATTGCATTCAAGTTGCATTGCTTGCTGAGTGATGTCTTCTCCTACCAGAGTCCCAATAGCAACCTGATGCTGAGGTAGGAGTGGCAAAGACATGTCATGAGCCAGAGTTGTTGCGTTGCCCCATTGGGTGGGCATAGTTTGGCCTTGGCTCTGTCAAACCTGGTAGGGATTTAGTTCTGACACTCAAAATTTTATTGTCTCCCTTTAATACAGCAGGCCATTATGAGTGCTGCTTATTTATTTATTCTTTTAGTCTTGGTCAGATGAAAAGAAGAAAGAAAAGACTCAAAACTTTTCTAGCTTTGACAGCATTTGAGGCTTTATAAATGTGGGTTTCAGCTGCACTTGGTGCCAGTTACTGCGAACTGGCAAACCAGCCTGTAAGACAGCAAAATGCAACCACAAGTTTGGCTACAGTTTGCCACTGCCAGATGCCTTTGCTGTTCCTTTAGCTTTCTATGGATTCGAGGCACTTCACTCTTCTCGTTTTGTTCTTTGGGCTTTTTTTGTTGGAAATATTTTCAAAGTCAAACACAGTGCTTTGGGCTGTCTAGCCAAAGTTTAGCTGTCCTTTTGCATCTCTGCCAAACTTCCTGTTTTCAGCAAAAAACAATTTATTATCTTGCTGGTTCTTTAGACCTTAAAGGATTTGCGAGCACAAATAAACTTCTGGGTTTTTTTTTTTTCATGGCCTTTCAAAGAATAAACTCATTTGTTTCCTCTCAGTTATGTGGTCTGTACTAGCAAAGAAAAGTATTTAACCTTTGGGCCACTAGCAAGATTCACAAAATGTTTTAATTGTGCAAAACTTCTGCACTCTGAACTCTTAAAAGACAGACAATTATTTTTTCCCTACACCAGAAATCTTTGGTTTCAGGTGGTCGGGCAGGAGCATCACTGCCATGTGCATGGTAAGGGCATTTGGAGTGAGTTAAACTTGAAATCTTTTAAGATATGCTTTTAAAGATTTTTAGTAATTGACTAAAAGGGAGTGATATACTCTGCTCAGGAATGCTTTGTTCTTAAAGGCTTATTATTGACAATCCCTGGCCACATTGTCACAAAATGGAATTATCTATGACAGGTAGGCAGAGGCCTCTCTATGCAGCTGCTCCGCCAAATTGGATCTGTAAGTAAGAAATTAGGTAACAAAGATAGCTGTAAGATGTTACTGCAAGCCAAAGCCCTGCTGCAAAGGAATCATAGAAGAATCTCCTCTCTAAAAAAGAAACATTTGTAAGTTATCCAAGAAGGAGAAGAAAAATCCTTGTCATTCATACCCCAATGCCACTGTAGCATAAGGGAGCTTCACAAAAGCGTGTTTTCAGGGTGGGAGGTGGTAACTTGGCATTAGACAGCTATATCCCTGTCTGCTTTCAGAAATTATTACACATTACCTGCAACTGCTGGGAAGATGTTGGAGTCTTTTTCTCGTACTGTACTTCAAAGGATTTGCAAATTCTTTGAAGGTGACTTAACAGCTGTTAAATGATTCTGAAGGGGGGTGAGGAGGATCGAAAGCTTTCTAAACTCAAGTTTAAAGGATATGTTTAATATTAGTGTTGGAAGTGCGCTATAAATCCTCATAGTTTGTGTATCACCGTCTCTGAGATGGCATCTATCATAGCAAAGGGAGAAGGAACAATTTACAGAGGGAAGGATCTTTTTAGGAGTTTAATACATTCCTCCCAATGTCACAGAAAAAAAGAAAGACATTTGAGCAGAAGTCCCCAGCTGCACAGAAATCCTTTAACAGTTATAATACCCAGGCTGTACATTGGCAGGATGCTGCTGCTGTTTTGCTAAGGAAAACGGGGGGGTTTAGCCCTTTCTCAACAGTTTGGTGTCTTTCATAAGGTAATTATCAAGTAACAAAGACCTCAGTGCCAAGTAGGGGAGCGATGTGAAAAATGTCATTAATATGTGGAAAAAAAAATGAAGTCTACATAATGAAAGTAAAAATGCTGCTGCTTTGAACGGGATACTGCTATTGATATTGTTTCTATTATAGTCCTGTCAATTAAAAACTGAAGGAAGTTCTAAAAAGTGCCAGGAAGGTAAATCACATGTGATTTCTCAGTAGGAAAGAAGCTTCTCTAGAGCCAGTTTTAGAGTCTTGCCCCTTTAAAACACAGACCAGCAGTAGTTTTGTCAAGATTTCTGATTTCATCCTTTCAAAGTGAAAGCATTTAAGCATTTAAAGGGATATTGGAAATAATTTTTTGATACCGTTAGGTTCAAAGAAGCAAACTGCATTTGGTATCCTTGGCTCTTAGCTTAATTTGTCAAATCATGCTGCTTCTGAGATTTATTGCAAAATTATTGTTCTCTGGGGAAATAATTACCATACCTCTTACTAGTAGGGAAACGGGGGGGAGTGCATATGTTTATCAGCAGAGGAATTCAAGTCGACAAGTTTAAAGGAAGCCTTTATTCAGTAACACTGAGTCAGTATCCTAAAAAGAAAAGGGTGCTGATCTATTGATTCTTGAATAACAGGGTTGTGTCCTATGGATGGCAAAAACTGTTTGGGTACAGTTTTCCTGCAAGCGAAACTAGACTGACCTGTGAGGGTTTGTAAATGAAGTATGATCGGTGAATCTAGGCTACCTGTTAATTTTCATCTTGCTGCAAGGTAGCGATGGGATTTTGCCTTTCAGGGCCGTTGGTTGGCGGTCTTCAGGCAAGGAAGAGGTGTTTAGCATCTGGCAGGGCTGAGCCTGTATGAAAGCCTTGATTTTTGAGCGTCCTAATCTAAACCATTTCCCAAGAGAATGAATTTAATTAACGTGTGTACTCTGCAAGGGCTTTGACAGAGGGAAATAAGTGGCAGGGAAGGTCTGGCAGAGAAGTGCCTGCCCTGAGTCAGCATTAACTCTCCAGAGAAGGATTTTGGTGGGATGTGGGAACAGATGTGCACTCCAGCACCCGCTGAGTATCATCTAACCCAGCCCTTGTCTCAGTACAGAGGCTGGGGTCTGAAGTGTTCCTCCAGGTTTTTAGGAACATGAATATTTTGTTTCAGACCAGTGGGGTAGGTGCTGACTGGGGAATTTGAAGCAGAGCCCAGAACCTCCAAAACTGGAGGCAAGCGTTTTGGTGAAATCCATGTCTCTTGTGTGTTCTCTTCCAGGTAGTCATTAATGGACATAAAGCTTCCAGCTTGCCCATATACAATATCTGCTTGCAGAGCTTTCTGCAATATGCCGTAAAGAGAACTATTTGCATAGTTTTCCATCTGAGCTACTTTGTAGTGCCATGTTTCTGTCTTCTTGAGCCACGCTGCACATCATGGCATTGGCCGAGGAGAAGCACTGACTGCTGGAATAGTTTGAAGTCACAATGCAGAGGTAGAAAGCCAAACTGGAGAGTTTTTTAGATATCCTCTGGGTGCATTTAGCAGTGCAAATGAAAGCCAGTTGGGTTGGATTTTAATGACTGTCTACTGCATACTGTGCCTTGCAATGTGTGGAGGAAGGGGAAAGGAAAGGGTGGCTGTGGCTTGTCAGCTCCTGGCTTCCCTGTCAGCTGCAAGAAGCAGAAGAACAAAGTTTTGTCGAATCCACTAGTGGCTACCACTGACAGAAGCTGGAGCTTCCAACACTTATAATAAATAGATGAGAAGCACAGACTGTGGTGTGCTGTGCTGCCTTTTGGGATGCAGCACAGCCCTCGGACAGGTGCCGCCTGGTCAGTGTTCCCCTGGAGAAGGTGAGGATCAGGACGATATCTCCAGTAGCTTGGAGGCTGGCTTGGCTCTTGGCTCGAAACAGACGTTTTAGACATGCATAAATGACTGTTTGTGTTTGGCTCTTTCTTTAATGCTTAACCAGTGTTCCTAGAGAATCTGAGGAATTGCCTATAAAAGTTTCTACATCTGTTTCCTTCCTTAGGCTCTGTAGGCAGCTTGTCAGTCGTTGCCTTATGTCCCATTTGGGGCAGGGTGGGATGCTGTATTTATTCATGCTTTTTTCAGTGTGTCTGGAACCTATCCTGGACTTAAAGCACCTCGCAAATTTTTAAAGCAAGCCATTAACAAATAGTAGGTGTGCCACTTTCATGTTTCAGTTCATCCCTTTTCCTGGAACTGGTTTCTGATTAAAAGTCCTTTTCCCACAAAAACGAAGCACCTTGCCGCACCAGCAGAAACCCGCACTTCTCCAGCGTGCTCCATCCTGAGGTTGCTGGAAGTGACCTTGCAGTGGGGTGTGGATCTGCCTGTGAGAAAATATGTAGTATGTTGTATGCTCTCAGCTTTGAGAAACTAGGACTGAAGAGCACTTCGCAATCGAGGGACCTTTAGGGAGATCCTGTTTTCAGGTGCACGTGTTGTTTGCTAAGTGCTTTCCACTCCAGCTATGTACTCCAGACTGAGAAATATCAGACGAAGCAATCACAAAAAACTAGGGCTGGGAGGTGGAGCAAGGCAAGGGGGGAGGCTGGAACAACAGTGTTTTGCAATAGTAGGGAGGGAATAAAAGGGAAAAAAACAATTCTGGTGATCTTTTCCTTAAAACTGCATGGCACACCCATGCTTTGGAGCAGAGGCATGAAAGCTGGCAACGAACTGGCTTTTGTTTCAAGGATATGCCTTTTATGGTTTCTGTCAAAATCCACCCAAATTTGGCAGAGCTGTCAGGCTTTTAACAAACTTAGTTCATGCATATTCAGCAGCGAGGAGTTGGATTTTCAGATTCTCTGCCCAAAGAGCACAGAGCCTCTCCAAATCTGCCTCAGGGCAGGAGCACTGTGTGGTGGAAGGTGAAGATGTGCTTTCAGAGCGCTGCCCCTTTCTTCAGGGCTGTTAGAGGATGGCAAACGCTTGTGCTAGGAAACCTACGCTTCTGTGTCAGTTTGTTCTTTTCTAAGCAGTCTTGAGGGCCATCCAGTTTGGATGTAGATGAGAAGAACGGCAGGACAGGCAAGGTGAGAACAGAAGCCTGGGGTTTGGTTGGAAAGGTGAAGAACTGGGAAGGTGGGAGAGAAGGAGTGGAGAGATGATGAGCCCTGGAGAGGGCTTGGCAAGCAACTGGGGCACTGGACTCTGGCCAGAAAGATGGGGAATAAGGGAATGAGGTCAGAAGATGAGCCTGGAGCTTATAGGGCAGGATTCTGAATCAAGGGACATGGGTTTGAAGAGGTGACAGGTAGCTGTAGGTGAAGGGACTACTTTGTGTTATTCTCTCACTATGAACTTTATCTCTGCTAATTCCAGGTTAAGTGTGTTCAGTTAAACAAAAATGCCAAGTGCCAGGATTAAGGTTGCCCTAAAAATTCAAACATAACTGCTTTTGTTTTGGTCATGTTCCTCTTCCCATGTTGGCACATAGTCTACAGGAAGTGAGATTTAAGATATTTAGCCAGGTTTTCAGCTGGGAGAATTAATATAACTTTCTCGATAGCTCTGCACTGATTTATACAAATAGCCTGGTACTTTAAGCATCTTCTCACCTCTGTTACTTCCTAACATGGCTCATGCCTTTAAAGATAATAAAGATGTGGTCTGATACTCTCAGACCTGTCAGGAGGCTGAGGTTACTTATTAGTAGCCAAGAGCAGAATCTTTCTTTTCCTCTGTAAATTATCTCCATTTTACTGTGTTTTAAAATGCATCACTTGAAAGTCTAAAATATTTGACAGTCTGTAAATGTATTCAAACTACTGCAGCATTTAGCAATGGTCAAATATCTAGCTATACTTTATATACTGTCACATATATTTAATATATGTGCAGAAATGTCACCAGACAGAATAGTTATGTGGAAAATATTATAATAAATGTAAAAATTGTCATAATCTACTGATAAAAATGACCCTAATTTATTTGGACCACTGACATGTGTATATATATCTTTGCTCTGAGTCTTTATTCTATAATTTTAATAAATAACTTAGTTTTACTACTGGCTTCCATCATACGCAACTCCCTGGGACGAGCTGGAAGTCGGATGGCAGAAGTATCGAGTGGGAATCAGTAGGTGCCTTTTGTTTTCTAAGTATAGTGAGGTGAAGTTTGAATGAGTTTTAACGTTCCTGAATATTTAAATGCCTTGGGGCATCTTGTATTTAAGGGGGATTTTTCCTCTAATTAGCTTCTTCGTGTATTTTCTGCTTTTCCCCTGGTTTTGTTTTGTGTAAAAATCAAATATAATTTTATTCTTGTGACTTTCTCTTAAATCCTGGAAAACGGTTTTAAGTTCACAGATGTTGTTTAGGTGCTTCAGTGTTCATCCTCCATGCTTGTAGCAGGGTTAGTTTGTTAGTTAGTGCTATGTTAACATAAATCCATATCCCAGGTTGGCCGTTTAACAAGCTGCTACGCAGAAAGAGGGGATAGATTTTAAATTATTATGGCTTTTTTCTCATTGGTTTCTCTAGTCAACATTTGACTCCGTATTGGTGTGATGTTGTCTAGGGACACAATCCAGCAAACATCCAAATACTCTTGCAACTGCTGTGAAGCTCACATGGGAAGTCTTTGAACTGCGCTTTGCAGGCACTAAGTATTAAAATACAAGATGCCAGTGAATCTTTCTGAATGGGAGTGAGATTCATAATAGTAACGTAACAGTTTTATTTTCTTCTGGTAATTTCTGTGTTCTGATCATTTCTCAGCCCACCAGATGTAGCCATCTTATTAATGTGCTCTATGATGTTCCGCACCAAATATTAATATCAGCATTATTACAGTGTCAGCACTTCTCCAGTGTTAGCAGATATATTGTTTTCATTATATAAATCTAGTCCCCACACTCTCTGCTTTCCAGTTTAATTAATCCGCCATCACACCGACACTGCCAAGAAACCTGTAGCTATTTATAGAATGGCATCATGGTTTAAATACACAAAAGATAAATATGACTTGGAATGTTACAAACAGTGCTACGAGCAGGATTAAAAAGGTAATTTAACTCAGTATTAGAAGCTATAGGCTGCCTTTAATGCTTTTTACCCCATGAAAAATGTTAACTGTCATTAAGCAGATAGCAGATTAGCTGTAACTGTGAGTTTGTCTTGACTTTCTGTATTCTTAGACTAGCCCCAGTATGTGTGTGTGTGTAGAGTGGTCACATCCAAACAGACTGGATCAGTGTGAAGGTTGTTCATCACCTTGTGCAGTACGCGGGATGTTCTGGTAGGAAAGTTTGAAATAGCACAACAGTCTGTTGTTTACTGCTTCTCTTATGCTTGTATTTATAAAGTGTAGCACAGGATGGGTGGGATTAAACAGGACAAAGAACTTCAAGTACACTTCCGTGCTGCAAGAGTGTGAACCACTGGGATCAGAGGCTAAAACTTCTCCATAAAGAAATTTTGTAGGGAAAAGGTTTTATTTTTATGATAAATAATAATTTTTTATGACAAAAAAGGCTTCATTTTTATTTTTTTGATCTCTGTGATATCAAGAAACCTGGATGGGTGAGTCTTCATCAGTGAGCAGCCAGCATTTTCCAATACCCGCCATACAGTAGGAGGGGAAATGATCCCACAGATCCCCAAATGTGCTCTAAGATTCCTGATTCTAGCTGTCCTGAGCCAAAGCCCTTTGGGAGACAGAGGTGAATCAGATCTATCCTGCTCATCAAATTTCCTTTGTGACCTTCCAAATCTCTTTTAGAAGCTGCCTGTGCTTATTGCTCATGGGGTACTGGACTCTGCTGCTTAATTGCAAAGAATGGCACTTGAGCTTCTTACTTCCCCTTTCTGTATGCTGTTTATGGTTTTGCAGACCAATACCTATAATGTCTAGTTGATTATCTTTCCCAGGCTGGAGGATCCTTACCCCTATGGGCTCATCTTGAAAGCCATTCCACATACCTTCCTCTGCCCTCCTTATATGTCTTCATGTTCTTGTATATCCTTTTTTGAGATGAATGAGCAGAACTATATCCTACTCAAGCAGCAGGCTGCAGGTTTAGATAATGATCAGGTTTTCCTTTTGGCCCCCATT
Source organism: Micropsitta finschii (assembly GCA_034783455.1). Taxonomy (NCBI): domain Eukaryota; kingdom Metazoa; phylum Chordata; class Aves; order Psittaciformes; family Psittacidae; genus Micropsitta; species Micropsitta finschii. The sequence goes on along the minus strand of JAVHNF010020844.1, from coordinate 10,354 downwards.
CCTTTCCTAAAAATGCCTAATCCTTGTTTTCCCTTTTAACCCCCTCTGAGCTCTCCTTTCTGTGGACTTAGACTCCCAGACCTCTCCTGCATAGTAGTACCTAAGTTGAAGCCTATCCTTGTGTGTTTATGGCTCCAGTTATTTTACCCAAGTGCATTACTTATTTTTTATTGTCACAGAATTTCGTTTGTCGTTTTATTACTGCGTGCGAAGAGTCCTTTTGTAGCTCTTTGTGGTTACCTTTAGTTTTGCTGCTGATATAAAATTACTGAAGTACTGAAATTATTTGCCCACTTTCTCAGGCTATTAATATATCGAGTAGCAGTGTTAGAGATTTCTTTTGAAACATTCCTTTCACTGTGAAAAATTACTACTTGTTGCTGTTTTGGTTTTAGTCTTTTATGCATTTATTGAAACATCTTTTCACACTTCTGTAAAAGGACTTTGTTGAGAGCATCTAGAAGATCCAAGGTACACTATATTGCTTCTGTCACTTTTATCCGCACTGACTGGCTCCTTCAGAAGACTCTAACAGAATTGCAAGGCATGACTTTCTTCTACTAAAGTTATGTTGGCTCTTCCCCTGCTTATCATGTTTAGCCTTATCTTGAAAAATCCTGTTCTTTACTGTCAGTTCCATAGCTTTATACTGCTCTATATTTCCTGCAAACTTTTGTTTTTTTCTAGGTTTGATGGTATATTTGCCATCTGCAATGTCTTTGGCACCAGGTGGATCTAAATCATAGAATCATAGAATAGTTAGGGCTGGAAAGGATCTTAGGATCATGTAGTTCCAACTCCCCTGCCATGGGCAGGGACACCTCACACTAGACCATGTTGCCCAAGGTAGAGTAATGGTAGTAAATTGTAAATGGTAGAGTTATAGTATCAGTAAGTGGTACTTTCATGGACTGGTATTTGAGTTCCTTTACAGTTCTGTGTGGGAGCAGAAGTGAGAGCTGGTGTGGTCTGTGTTCAGCTACTGTGTCTTTAAGAATCAAGAAATCAGAAGAAAACTCAGTGTCTTTGTGCGGATGATAGTGTTAGACTTCATTTGTCCTATAGTCTTACACTATAGTGCTAGAGGGGCTTTTAAAACAAGATGAATTTTTCCTCAATATATGAGTATATTGCAAAAATCCCCTTTGCAAACATTGATTTAAAAACAAATGATTGTGTATTTTCATATTGCAGAATAAAAAAAACAGTTGCATTCTTAGTAACAAATACATGCTTTAATCCTATTGAAGGGAGTGCTTGTGGCACACTTCATTTTTCTGTTTAATACCCCAGCTGGTTTACTATTCCACATTTTTCTTCAAAATACTGTAAGTGGGAAAGCCATGTTTCTGCATAAAAGAGGTTGAAAGAGTTTGGTTTAACTCAAAAGCATTCAGGAGCAAGCAAATGCTGTCAAGTGTCTTCAGCCAGTAGATTTCAATTTGTATTTAATACTTGCATAACTTAAACATTAGCCAGGAGAATTTTTAAGGTTTGGGGTTTTTTTTTCTTTTAATTTGGCTTAAAAAAGTAAAAAGGACTCCTCCTGGACCGAGATCTTGTATCTCAAGTTTCAGACCGAAGTAAACTTTTACAGCCGAGTTGTAAAATAGCAGTTTATGAGATAAACTCTGCCAAAACTTTAACTATAACTGTGCCAATGTGCCATTATAATAATCCAACAATAATCATGGTCCATTATATTAAATCACTTGCACAGACAAAGGCTGCTAACCTTTCCAAGTGGGAAAAAATGTTCCTTTCAAATCGGGGATAAATTCCAACTGAGAAGACCAAATGCTCCAGCCTTTAAGTAGTGAATACATTTACTTCTCCCCAGGGCTCAAATAACCCAACATTTGGTAAATGTTTAACAAGGAGGAATTCTCCCTCCCATTTGCCCTTTTCTCATATACACTAGATTAACAAATTCAGTTTAACAAGAAGATCTGTGTTACCCCCTGGTATCCCTCAATTAGATCCTTCCTCCCGTTATTGGCATATCATCCCAGTCCATTTGTTTGATAAGAAGACCCAAAGTAATTAGCCGTGTGGCAGAAACAGTGTCTTCCACCAGCCCTAGCTCTTAGACAAGTCTCCCACACATGTGAAAAGGTGGGTTTGCTGTTGTTCATTCCTTTTTGCATGTATTTTTTAAGGGGATCTCCCTGGGGTTTTTTTTCTGTCGCATTTTAGAGGAGATTAAGCGAGCATGGCATGTAACTCTTGACTCCAGTTATGCCTCCCTGCAGCATGTCAGGAACTAAATCAAAGCCTCTGCAGGAATTCACAAATCCAGCTTAGAAATCTCATATTTAGTCCTGGATAAATGAACATTGTTAAGGACAGAATAACCGCAGGCGCTCTGACACATTCAGATGGTGGTGGGAGGCTGTGTATGTGTTGGCCTCTTGGAGTCACCGATTCCTCCGTTAGCCTTTTCTCTTTTCAGCTGAGCTTTGCCACATCCAGATGCCCTCTTGTTGTTTCATGGTGTACCTGGTGAGCTGGATGGATGGCAAAAGTATACTCACACTGATGCGCAGGATTCAGATTAGGTGAAATCTTTCCTTTTGTGGTTTTTTTTTTTTTGGGGGGGGGGGGTATTTTCCTTCAGTTTGTCAAATGAGTGGGCTTATGCTGTAAAAGGAATCTGGAGCTCTCTTGGTTTTTCTAGGAATGTGTTAGAAACTTCAGAGCTACCAACTGTGTCCCAAGACATTCGCAGAGGTTAATGCCTGCAAAGCCTGGGAGGGGAACAGAGCTGGGATGAGAGGCAACTGAAGCCCTTATTGGTGATCTGAAGTGCACCAAGCAGCTGCATTTAATTCCAAGGCTAGAGCTTTTACCTATGTGTAACACTCGAAAGGCAGTGGTGACAGCTGGCAAAAGTCTCTAATGCTTTTAATGGCAGCCAGTGTCACTGATGAATAAAGCACCTTCCCATGCCTTAATCAGAGACAGGACTTACATCTGTTGTTGAAACCTGGCTAGAGGATTCTCCTGCAAGGCTCAGCACGTGTGACTGTACGTAGTTACTGCCAAAATGTTTTGTGCCACAGGTACGATTTCCCTCTGATCCAAGGCATAAAGGCCTGGATGAAAGTCAGGCAGTGTCATTGGTGTGCTGGAGGAGAGCTAAGGTGGGAACAGTGCAGTGTTGCTCAGTGTGCATTTCAGCACTGTGACATTCCTCTATAAGCCACTGCATTTCATCACTTCACCAGCACTGAGGGCTCCACACCTGATAGTGCTCAGTGACTTAAATATCTGTGTGAGAAGAGCCTTTATATCAGCTCAGGATTGTAGTGATGACAAGGACTGTGGTGGTCTGCTTTACTGTGGGGATGAGCCTGCTCTTTGGGTACGTGGGTCCCCAGCTGAGCACTGGGCCATTGTCATTCCAGGTGGCTTCTCCCTGGCTTCTGACCGGCTGACCTTCTGGAAGCATTTCTTCTGGGACCTGCTCCTGTCATTTCTGTCTCTTACACCTCAAATTAGATAATGGCAGTGTCAAACTCTAGTCAAACTGGCCATTGAGACTGATAGTAAAGATAATAATTTGCTGCTTGTGTGATATATGTCACCAAGGGCTCAATGCTGAGCCCCTCGCTGTAGCAGATGGGGATTGTGCCATCATCTGTGTGGGAGAGGTCTCATATCCCAGGAAACAGCCATGTTGTTCCTTCAGCTCCACATAGAGAGTGGTTTGGAATTACCCACAGGTAAAAGAATCACCTCAGCTGTGTCCATGCCTTTATTTTGGCTGTGATTGCTGAGGCGATGGGTTCAGAGAGACTCCTCAATGGAAAGGAATTTGCCCATGCAGTCTGCAAATACACTCACTTCTAAGGAGTTTCTGTATGAAAGGGTTTCTCAAATGAAAGTGTGCTTTATTTGTAACTAGCTCCTTTAATTGTTGGCAAAGGAATAAATTCTCACTTACTTGTATTTTTATGAATCAAGCTAAATGAAATAACACAGCCTAGGTGCAAGAAGGCACCAGAGGACTCATTTGAATAAAAAGCACTCTTCATTCTCAAGTTATTCACACAGTTGTTCTGCTGTACTGAGATACGAGAAAGCAAAACCATTCAAGTGCTTCAGTAACACTGAGAAAACCAATTCAGTGGGAGGACTGTGTAATAGAACTGTGTCACAAGATAATCACTCCTCTCTGCTACACAAATGCTACAGCAGAAATGTGTCCTTGTCATAAAGATGCAATTACTGATGGCTCAGTAGTTTGATCAAAAGATAAATACCCAGACAATGCAGTAAAAAGCCAGTATTTCCCTCAGCTCTGTAACTACCTCCTTGTATACACGTGTGTAACGCTTCCCATTTTGCTCTACTGTCTTCCCAAGGAGAGAAAAAGGAGTATTTCTAAATGCCTGGGAAAAGTAACTCTGACAAGACATGTGCATTCATTTAAGGAACTGCAGAAGTAAAAAATATTTTGTCTGCTTGGCAGATCATTTTCACTTTTGGGACTAATACAGAAAAATGAAGTTGGATGGGATGCCCAAACTCCCCATTCTAAAGGTTAAAGCATTTTGAGATGCTAAAGGGGTTTCTTTCTCAAAATCAGCTTTGCCAGTAGCTTTCCGACCTGGTGTTTGATTGAGATGCTCTCTTAATTTAGGTTCAAGCAGTACTTGATTCTGCAAAATGCCGGAAATTGTCTGCACATCCTCAAACTTGCAGTAGGGTCCGTGAGCAATAGCGGTACTCAGGACCTTGCAGAATGTTTTTCATTTGACTGGTAATAGCGTTAGATGGACTTCAATCTCTGCGAGGTCAGGAAGTGACTTTTGGGTCTGTTTGTCAAGCAGGAGCACAGCGAGGCTGAAGTTGCTTTGTGGCAGCCCCTATTTACGTGCTTACTGTGCACCAATGTTGAGTGGGCTGGGTAGGCACAATGGAGAGCAAAGCTATTTACTTGCCTTCCTGGGTCAGGTTTGACTGGAAAATATCACTGATCATTCCTAGGGAGCACTGAACATGTTTGTCTGAAGGGGTTTCCCAGAGCAGTTCTCACTGTGGGGAGCAGATGGATGAGAGGTTCAGGGAGCAGGAATTCAGCAGTGTGAGCACAGGCTGGCCTCAGGGCTTGCAGAAAGGGAAGCTTCTCTTGGTACCCCAGAGCTTGCTGCTGCTCAGACACCTAATGAAAGGTGACTGGGTTGAGAGCTTGCAGGAAAGGACCTGTTCTGCTAGGATGGGATGATCAGTTTACAAAGCCCTTCTTTATTCTCTGCTCGTCTCAGTGATTTTTAGCTGTATTTAAAAGTCGGTTACTCCAGTTTCTGTTCCGATAGCATCTAATGATAGGGCTAATGAGTGCTTTTGGAGTTGCTGATGCATTAGTGGCTGTTTAAGGAGCAGGCTCAGTTCTGGCTGACTTGGGGCTCCTTCTGATGTGCTTGAAGTCATGCTGTGTTAAAATAAGGAAGGTGTTAGATCTTTCCAGTCCTGCCTGCTGCTCTTGAAATTTACTGAGTGGAAATCAAACCAAACCAAACCAAACCAAGAGTTGATCTGGTTCAGCAGTGTATGACCGACGAGATGCTAAAGGAGTCTGTCAGTAAGCCTTGAACCACTCTGTATTGGGGCTAAAGTCCTTGTGGAGATGGAAGAGGGTCAAAGGGATGTGAAGCCCTAAGAGTTTTTCCAGAGCACAGTGTTTCATTGCCTTCCCTAAGAATGAGCCAGGCCATGGCAATGCAGGCTAATCGTGGGAATAACTGTGCATTTTGTGCCATGAAGCCAGGCCACACTACCAGGATAACAGGAAAATTTCTGCCATGAGGTTGGTCTTATGCTGCCCATGGAAGGTGCTGGGACCTGTGATCTGCAAGAAGGATTGACAGGTAGTCTTCTGGTTCTGCTTAGAAGTTGCCTACGTGCTCTCCTATAAAACTGGGGCTTGTGTGAAAAGAGCTACAGGGAAATAGAGACTTTCCACTCTCTATGTGTCCTATACAAAATGGCAGTTTTCCAGTGTCACTTATAAATGATCCTTTCCTTGACATGCAACCAGATGTCAGAGAATTTGATACAAGCTTTTACATTGCACTGAAAGCCATAAAACCATGAAAAATTCCTTTTTTGGTTGCAAGAGGGTAGCTTTTTTGGTGGGTAAGGCTGTCCCATCTTTGCCTGGCTTTATTGAATCTGGTTTTAGGTATAGGTTCAAAAATGTCTTCCTCTTAATTACTTCCAAAAGGTCAGTGGAAAATGCTGCTTCATCAGTTATACAAAACACTTCAGGAGTGGGAAAGAATTGGAAATTAGTTGCCCTTTGCATATTCAATAGCAAATATATTCAAAAACCAAGCACTTTTCCTCTGGTTTGCTGTGCAAATACCATGAAACTAGCTTGGTTTCTTTCTTTCTCTCCTTTTTTGATACCTGATTTCAGTGCAAAACCATACTTTAATCAGATTTTGCTACTAGCACCACTCTGCCCTGAAACCTCATAGACGTCATCAGCTGCTCTACAGCCATCCTAAACCATGAGATGATGGGACAGCCTGGGAACAAGGGATGGAATTCTGTTCTACTGCTGCTCAGGGCGCTCTTACACAGCTCTGGTTTTGGCTTCTTGCTTGCTCAAATGAAACTGTCTGATTAAGTAACACATAGGAAATAGATTTTGGGCCAAGTCTGAATCATCGAGCTATTAATTTAAAAGAAGTGGTTGGGTTTTATGTTGTGTGTGTTGGGCTGTTTTAAATCCATGATGCTCGCTCCTTTGCCCCCAAAGGGATGCTCAGGAAGTTCATTTGAATTAGGTGTGAATTTGTGGTGTATGAGCTGTGTAGACACCTTTGCACAGAATGCAAGCAGCCTCAAGCTGGCTTGGCTTTGAAAATGGATTTAATCCATGCTATGCTCTAGTAAGTGTTTCTTTTCTGAGATGTAATTAGCTAATTAGCTGACTTAACTAATCCTGCTTTTAAATTAATTTGGATTACTTCCCTTGGCTGTCCCCAGAGACAGAAGTGCTTAGCTCTCGTGGTAACTAATGCTGTTGAATTCTGGGGGACACTACATGTGAAACAGTACTTCTGTAACGTCCCATCTTTTGAGCCTAGGTTTTGGGATTTTGGGAAACAAAGAACTTGGGGGTATTATCTCATCTAAACACTACCCATTCAGTCTGTGCACTTCACTTCCAAAGTCATTACTGGAGCCAGGACTTGTATTTCAGGTACATCTGACCTTTTGCTTGAATAATTTGGGCTCTAATTTCAAGTCAAGCCATGAGGTGTAGGTAAGGTCTCAAGTTTCCTTTTAAATTGCCAGGCTTAAGTGCTGGATGCACAGCTAAATTCTCTGACATCTTGGAAAGTTCACATGCTGTCAAAGTCAAAAGATTTTAATTAATAAGTAAATTGGATATAGAATCAATGAAGATGTTAGATCTCAACCTAGAGCAGGGGAGGAAGAAATACCTAGACAGAATGGATCTTCCCTGCTTGTGTAGGGTTTGATGACTTGTAGCTTTTGAGGCTGTTCCTCAGCTTTTTTGGGTTTGAGAATCCACTGAGAATGGACTGGAAAAGGGTAGATGGAATAAATATAGTTTAATGGAGAAAGGAAAAGATATTAAACCAGATGAGACTCCTCTGAGTGCAAAACAAGTTGGTAATTGTATCCAGAGTATCGTTATCAGCATTCCCCTATCCAATTGGAAGAATGTGATGTGTACTATTCCACAGCTATCTGTCCTGCTTCCAGGTCTGTTCAGTGTTCTCATTAATGACTTGCACAGTGCAGTACAGAGTATGCTTATTAAATTTGCAGACAACATGAAGCTATAAGGGTCTGCAAATATACTGGAGGACAGGATTAGGAGTTTAGAAAGGCATATACAAATTGAGGGACTTGTCCAAAACAAGGAGTAAAGTTCCACTGGGGACTATCCTCAGAAGTAATAAAGTGCAAGAATGTGGGATGCATAACTACTGGGTAGATGACAACACTTGAGGTAGGTTTTAGTGAATTATGGCCAGATCACAAGCTGCATGCAAATTAAAACTAAACAAATAAGAACAGAACAAATGATCTAACTCATGGGATTGCAGACAAAGGGAGTCCTGGTACTAGGAACTTACTAAGCGTCTACCCTCAAGACACTCAGCATTGTAAAGGTCTCAACTGGGTTTGCTACTGTTCCTCAAAGAACATGGGGGAGTTGGAAATAGTCCAGATGATAACACTGAGAGTAATCAAACGTTTAGGAAAGATAGGTTGTGAAGAGAAATTGGAGAAACTGAAGTTCTCTTGTCTTCTCAGATTCCCTATCTGCAGTTAGACAAAGATATTTTTCAGTATATAAAGGGCTTTTGGAAGAATAAAATATAATGAATTACTTGTGTTACTAGCTTGTATTTGGGCAAAAATAACAGCAGGAGAGTTCCAGATTAGATGCTAGGAAAACTTCTCCAGAAATAATGGTAACAATGGACTAGATTTCCTGCTGAAGTCATGACAGTTCTGTTATCGATGGTCAGTAGGAACAGGTTAGAAGAACATTGATCAGCAATGAAATTGATACAGTCACCCCTATCTTGCAGGAAGACTGAGTTTGGGTGCATTGGAGGACCTCTTGATGTCTTTTTCAGTCTTGTGGTTTTACAGCAATCAGCAGAGTGCTCAGAACAGTATCCAGAGGCGGCAGTTACCCAGTTAGATATTTATGCTACTGTTCTAATATTTGCAGGTAATAAGTTTTATGATTTCTAGACTTTCTAGGGGTAGATAGGTCAGGATCGGGGCGCTCTGAGGGCAGCTCAGGTGTGTACACATGGATACCTGCTTTCCAGATGCAGCATTGTTTTCCAAACAGCTTTGTTCCCATCCTTATTAGTTGAGTTCCAAAGAGGAGCTCAGACCTAGAACTTGGCAATATTTTTTCCAAGCAAATTTATATTGAATTTGGTAAACAGTTTCAGTCAAAAAGTTTGTTTCAGTACTCGTTGAGCCAAGTATTCTGATTTTCTGTGATGGGTTGACAAATAATCCATTCCTATTCACAAATGAGTGAGTTCTCCTTGTGCTGTGTGGTTTAGGCATGATCCCAGCCTTAGATATAATTGTGCTTTAAGTCAAGAAGTTGGAGATGTGAATCTGTGTGCCATGGGCTATGTATTCTAGGCAATGCTCCATGAGTTTGAGGGGGTCAATGTTTTTATGGTGTCTGTGGGAATCTTTCATTTTTATGATTTATGAAAAAAAGACAATTTCAGAGCATACATTTTTGCTGTATTAAACACATTTAGAGCAGTGTATTAGACCCTCTTGTTCTTTTACCCTTTTACCACTTCCCTTCTACAGCTGTTACTTCTACATAAAACTAAAAGGCTGTGCAGGACAGGCAGGTGGGATGGAGGACCCTACAATTAGCTTTTCCCCCTCTGAAATGAGGCTAAAGTTAGAATTTGCTCCATCAGCACACACCCAGGAAGTGCAACAGTGGTTTGAAAGAGAAAGTTTGGGGGACAGTTCACAGTTGTGAGGGAAATAGTAATTTATGGTCCTTAGTTTAGCATGTTAAAACATTTAAAAACTGTAAATCATCCAGACTTTCCCCATCCTTCAAAATACTCTGTTTTCTTTACATACTTAAATGTTGTCTTGGCTTTTATGTATGAAGTGTGGACAAGTAAAGCTTGGGACAGCTTTTAGGAAGAGGAGAGCATTCTTTCTTCTGTGTTTTGGAAGCAGTGAGTTTGGAGCAGTTGTTTGAATGGTTCATTGTGCATGCATATGCCTCTGTGTGTCTAAGTAATCATAGTCATTTCTTTATACAGTTCTTCAAAGTCCTGGACAAGATCTGGGCTCCATTGATTTCAGTACAGTAAATGCATGTAATTCAAGATGGGAAGAAAGGAAAGGAGCATTTATTTTACAGATGGGGAACTGAATCATACAGAACTAGGACTGTCCAAAAATAATACAGGAAAACTGTGGCAGAACATGGATTCAAGCCTGAACTTTGTGATGTCTCACTTGGATCCCTAATTACAAGGCTGTTGTTAACTTTCCAAGTTGTTGTCTTACACGTAATCCTAGCACTTAGACCTTTAACTATTTTGCCACTAAATTAAACCTTTCTTCACTCTGCTGGAACAGAGATCCGGAACACTGGTGTGACCAACTAGAAAATGATGATTTCACACCAAAGGTAGGGAGATGTGGCCAAATGGATACAGAGCAGTCTCTTGCATTAGACTGACCCATTAGGTGTTGCGTCAAGAAGTGCCACATTGCTGCCTTCCTGCACCTTTGTGATGTATCTCACACTTGTCGCTGCAGCGCTTGGTGTGACTACAGCCATGGAGAT
>JAVHNF010020843.1:11114-26273 GCA_034783455.1 Micropsitta finschii | reverse complement strand
GATTAGCGCAGCTAATCGCACCTCGCGCCAGCGCGGCCGGCGGGGCGAAGCTTCCGACCGACGACGCGGCTTTGCCGCGGCGGGCCTTAAGAAGAAGCTTGACCCCGGCTCAAGGCCGGAGTGACGCGGCGGGGGCGGGGCTACGCCGCCGAGCCGGAGCGTCGGGGTTGTGGAGGGCGGGGGGCAGACACCGGGCACGGAGCCGTCGCCGTTGCTGCTCCCCTGCGCCAGGTAACCGGGCGGGGGGGCCGTGCCGCGCCCCGCACTCACCGGGGAGGCCGGGGGGAACCGCCGGCGGCTGGGGCGGGAGGTGGCGGCTGCCGCTGCGGGCCGTGGCGGGGCCCCAGGGGAGCTGCTCCGACCCGGCGACGCGGAGCGGGGGCAGTGCCGGCCCTGCCTGCCCCGCTGCGGCCCGGCTCCGCGACAAAGCACCGGCCCTCCCCATCCGTCCCTTTCTCCGCCAGCGTCTCGCAGCGCCGCCGAGCCTTCCTGCTCGGCCCTGAGCCCAAGGCCGGCGCCGAGCACCCCTTCCCTGCCGCGGCCACAACTTCCTCCGCCGGCCCCGCATCGCCGCCGGCTCCCCTTCCCGGAGGGGCGGTGGCAACTTTCCTGTGCGGGGAAGAGGAACCGTGCTCAGGCCCTTCCGCCGCGTCGTCCCCCGTCCCCGCACCGCACGGCAGGGGAAGAGGCATTGCGGGCAGCCCGGGGGTGCGGGGCTGGGCCCGGGCGCCCCTCACCGCGGCGGCGGGGCCTCCCATCAGCTGTTTCCTCCTGTTTGTTGTCAAGTCGCCTGCGCTGCCCGCAGCGCCCGGCGGCGGCGCCGGCGAAAGAGCCGCCGGCGGTTGGCTGCGCGTGGCCCCGTGACGGCGCGCGGCCGGGACCCGCCTCCCCCTCCGTTCTCCCCCCCCCTCCTCTCACGGGGCTTTGTGTGGAGCCGGGGTCGTCCCAGCTCAGGGTGCGGGGTTAACGTCGCCTCTGCCGGCCTGGCCGTGGAGCGTTACGAAGGCCGGCGCCGGTCCTGCCGCTCCCAGAGCCTAGGTCAGTTCCACCCCCGCCAGCCCTTGAGGCAGCCCCGGTGCCACAGGTTGGGTGGCAGGGCCGCTTGGGCGTCTTCTCGAGTGACGGGCTGCTGCTTGCTCCGTGGGGGCTAGCTCGCCGCCGCAGCAGCCCTCGGTAACCCCGTGTCCCTGCCTGGGGATCACTCGCAGTGAAGGCTGTTGTCGGAAGCCCGGTGGTGGTTACTCGCTGACGGAGGTGCTCGCGGCTCTTAAGCAGTGAGCCCGTCAGCTCTTCGGGCGGGTTTTGACTGAGAAAGTGTGGATTCCCGGGGAACTGAGGCATTGGAACAGGCTGCCCACGGCAGCGGCAGTCACCGTCCCTGGAAGTATTCACACACAGTGCAGACGGGGCCCTCAGTGACATGGGTTAGTGGTGGCCTTGGCAGTGCTGGGGAAAGGTTGGACCTGATGATCTTGAAGGTCTTTTCCACCCCAGTTGATTCTGTGATTGTCAAAGTACGTTTTAGCTCTGGAAAAGGTTCTAGTCAAAGCCAAAAAGGAATGCAGAGACTAATATCTATCTGTTGATCTGTTGCTCTGTGTACACATCTCAGCTATACTGTGCAAGCAGATACACATTAGATGGATCCAGCATGCTTATTTAAGAATAAAGGCTGTGTTTTGGATAGTGATGGAAGTTAAGAAGTTATTTTTCTTTAAATAAACATGGCGCTAGGTTGAAGGAATAACAAAGCAAGTACCCAAGTCTCATGAGGGAGAAACACAGGGCATGGCTTTTCTCAGATGGGTAATTGTCCTAGAGCACCTCTTGTTGTCAACAACTAATGTCAATTGATTAGCCATTGGTTAACAGTGGTTGTGACTGATAGCAGAAAGGGAGGGAACTTGGTGATGGTAAAGATTCCCTCATGTGGCTGGTTCAGCTATATATAAAACTATGTAACAGCTATATATAATCATTTTATATATAGACTCATTCTGGACAGCTGTACTGAAGTAATATTTATGACAAATGAAACTGCCCATTTTCAAGTGTTACTCTTTTTCTAATACTGGTCTTCAGAGATGTCGTTTAGAGGCTTCTGTCATCTGGTACTTTCACTTCCGTAGCTGTGGAGGCCCTTAGCTTATAGAATTCAGATCTAATTGTTTATATGGAGATTTTAATGATGAGTGAGTTTCAGATGTTCCTGCCAAGCATGCCTCTCAAAGCCGGGTAGGGAAGATGACAAGAGTAGGTGAGATTTGTAACTTGTCATCTGACAGTGAGTTGTACACATGCACACAAATATATATGTGTTATATTTATATATATTTATATATATATATTTATATATTTAGCATTCCCTCTTCTCGTAGTCATCACAGGCTTGAAGTGGTGTTGTCCAAGACAGGTCACTGGTTCGTATTTGTTTACTATCATTTGACCTATGTTGAAATCTTGAGTTGCTCAGCTCTTGCTGCAATATGTAATTCCCTTAAGCAAGATTTAACTTAAAAATAGCTTGTTACATGTGTAGAGGCAATGCCTGTACACTGTGGATGTTTGGTAGCAAGGCTCTTCACTTTTGGAGCCTTGAGCTACATTTAGGAGTTTCCTAGTTAATACAAACATTTCTTGGTGAGATGCACTTAGCATATTCTGGCAGTTGGATGTGGTTTGTGTGGGAGTTTGAACGGTCATTAGCTTTTCACTGTTTCTTTACATTTTGTTTGTGACTCATGAAATCAGTTGTGTCTTTGGGTGAAGATTTGTATCACTACAGCAGTAAAATTAAAAGAGAAAATCTGAATTTAGCTTTCTGCAAGTTGAAGAATGAATTCATAGGCAAAAGTTATCTTGTTAATTAGGTTAAAAATGAATTTATTGCAAAAACAGGAAATGCAGATTTCTTACAAACAGTTGGGGATTTGAGAGGATCACCTTTTCGTCTCTTAGGGAAGGGAAAGGGGAGGCAGGAAGGGAAGGGGAAAATGGAAGAGAAAAAGAAACTGGGAGACAGGAATAGCTATTGCTTTTGGACTCTGTGTAGTATTAGGAAAGAAAATTGAAGTCTGATACCATTTGTAATCTAATACTTTTATATGTTATCTAACCAGAGTATTGTGGGGTGTGACTATGTGGGAGATGCTGAGATACAGGGGCTGTATTAGAAACAAGCACCCACCTATGTGGCTCTGCTCACTGTAAACTTCAAACAAACTACCCTGTGTTAAGCGTTTGTGTACACTGGTATGTTATGTTAACATACTGAAATGCCAGTATCCCAATGCAAAGGTTTTGACTTACCTAGAAAAAAAGCTGAGTTGCAGTGGAAAATTACACGACTGTAACTTGCACAAATGCAGTTTCATCCTGCTGGACAGCCTATTCTAGGTGAGTGCTGTGCATCGCATCTGGGCACAGCTTTCATTACTTTGCCAAAGCCTCTTCGGTCATCTTTGCTACAGTAGCTGGCTGGTTCTAATGAGCATAGCATAATGTTCCAGTTCACTTTCTTTCTTCACATTTGGCTGTGTGTGGCGCTTTGATAACAAATTCTGCATGTAGGCAGAGGCCAGAGGCTGGGCCTTGCTTCCTTCAACAGCCACAGAAGTCTGTGGCAGATGGTTGAATCTCAGACCTCCTAAGAGACTGACCACGTCTGTATTTTCAGATGCACCCCCAATTGTGAGGGGCGGAAACCCACACAGGTAAGGAGCAAGTTTGTTGGTTGGGGTTTTTTTGCTTACCCAGTGATTCTTTAATGTGCGATCTTGTATAGCTGTGCTAAGTGTTCTTTTTCCTCTTTCATCCATGAAGATGAGAAGAGGAAGCTTAAGCGCAGTTCCTGACATGTGAAGATGAAGTTTAAGCCTGGTTCCAGAGTAAGTACACCTTTGAGAATGTTTTACTGTACCTAGGGGAATGCACAGCCTTTCTTCAAGGAGCTGGGAGTGCTTGTTGGCTCACCATGTAAAGGAAAATCTCTTTAGGCAGTGAAACGGTGAAAGAGAGGCTCACAGTTTTTTATCCTTTAACTAGCAGCTGTTTTCTGTTGTAGATCCGAGATGCAGTAGATGGTGCTGAAGCAACACTGAGGCTTCTGAAATATCCACAGTCCAGTGTGTATATGGAAAGTGCCTCCTGACTCTGCCAGACTGATGGTCCTGTGTCTTCAAGAGATGCATTCTGGGACAAGAAAACACTGACTGTTAGTTTTAAAAATGTTAATAAATAATTCTTTGTATTGCTTTTTTATTCTTTATTGCTTGTGAAGGTAGGCAGGTTAAGTAATTCAAATACCAACCAAGTAGTGCTTCAGGTGGTTTCAGCTCTGTATGCAGACAGTGGACAAATTAAAGCTGTTGAATGTGAGCTCTTTGACAGCTGTTGCTCAGTGTTGCCAAAATCAATGCTGAAAAACAGGTGGAAGCTTGGGAGCATGCTGCTGTGGGAATATGTATAATAGTACATAACCATGGTGCTTGCGTTTCCTGTCTGTCCGTGCACTCACTAGGAGAAGCATGCAGGCAGGAAATGTTTCACAGGATGACTAGGAAGTGGTATTAAGGTTTATACTGTCAGAATACTGCCCTGTCAGCAAGCCTTACTAGCTGGGTAATACGAGCTACCATTGATTGTTTAGCTAAAGATACTCTCAAGAACGCATGCGCCTATTAATGGCACACTGGCACCATTTCTCAACTCCTAAAAGTACCTGTTTTTTTGAAGTGTGTAGATTTGAGAAGTGGTATATACTTTATATCCCATTAGTGTAAGTAAGTCTGCCTTACTTCTGCCTTATGTCTCCAGTGTAGAAGAACTGGAGCCATTAATTTAACGTTATGACTTGTCTTTGGTAGTTTGTGTGAGGGCAGGATCACTAGGACTTTATCTCCGACACATACCCAGCAAAAAATGTTTAGCTGACTTAAAAGGTGAAATCATAGGCCAAAAAGCCCCAAACCAATCTCTGTGCTTTCCTCAGCATACAGTTTTGTGAATAACCTGGATTCCTGACAGCTGAAAGTTCTGTTAGCATCATGATGGAATTTGTGTGATATGGTAGTGTCACTTTCTGGAGTTGTAACTAGCAGCAGGGAACCTGACTGGAGCTCAGAACCAGTCAAAGTTATTTTCACTGGTTTTAAGTGTAGAAAGAGTGGATGAATGGCTGAGTGTGCTTCTTGCATTTTCCTCCCCCTAACTGGAGGATCTTAAGCTTTAGAAATGCTTCACTGTTTTGCAGTTCTTCTGCTTGTCTTCATTTAAGAGAGCCTTCCCACTGCCTATAAAAGCTGCCTATAAGTGGCTTTTTTCAGATCATTTATGTATGTGTGAACATAAATAGACGCCCACACCTTTTACATGGGAAGTGAAAACTATAGGGAAAAAAATTACACTGTTATCTTGGGTGACTTTGTACACATCTCTTCTGTATGCAAAGGATATGAGCCTGAGAGCAATGGAAAATTGGTTTCCCTTGTTCTGTAGTGCTTTTTGTATGGTGAGTTCTACCCTACAGGATTCAAGATCATTAGGAGAGAACAGTCTTCACCTGTACCAAGCACCTTCTGAGGTGGTCTTATAAGTGAATACTATGGTTTTAGCTTGGGGGAAAAAAAGGAGAGGGGAGGGAAGAGTGTGGAATGATTCCAAGTTGAAGTTAATTTCTCTACTTTATGTGAGAGGAAAAAGCAAAAGTTCTTGTCATTTAGAAAATCCATTATCAAATGCGGCATTCAAAGACTGCCATACTAGCAGTCAGTTTGTAACTTTGTTTTCCTACTTTTTACTACTGTGAGCAAAAGACTAAGGTGTATACATTTCAGCTGGACCGGTAAGGATTCACTGATATACTGTAGCCATCAAACCCAAGAGCTAATGATAGTTATAGGCTGCTATCTGCTTTGACCAGAATCTACCAGGGACCAGTTAAATGTAGAGGTTGTTTTTTGAAGTTGGATACTCTAGTAGGATTACAGTATTTTAGCATTTTCTTAAAAACACAACCCCAACTCAAAATCTGAACTATTTTGACTGTTATAATGCATATTGTAGGATTCAATTTTCCACATTTTTAAAAGAGTATTTATTTAAGGGATACATTGTTTTCTTACGCACTGTGTTCTGAAGACCATTGTTCGGGTGCCAGTTGACTTGTCAGATTCTGCTGTAACTTTAATCTGAATTCTCACAGTCAGATGAATCTCACTTTGTCTTTCTGTTGGGACCCAAGTCTGTCTTACTGGAAGTTTTTTCTCATTTAGATACTTGGTGAGGTTACTTTCAGCTTTTTGGTGAGATATAAATAATCGAAGAATGTAGGCCTTGTATTACTGAGTAGGTTTTTCAGCATGAATTCTTAGAACATATTTATTTTAATGTTCAGTATCTTCAGGACTTGGCAGTTCAGTCGAGCATAATGCCATATCCAGAAGTGTAATGCATTTCTATGATGCTTTGACTTCTGACTTGATTGTAAGAATTACACTTGCACTCTCTTCTGAAGTAGTTACATTTTGGTTTTAGTGACTCTGGGTTACTGGTTTTCCGAGTGCAGTAACATGAATTCTGATTTCAGATAGAACATGTGTTTGCATTTTAAGTGTTCAGATGCATATTTTTCAAAGTGGCATGCTTTGCAAGGTTGGTCTGTGTAATGGATCTGTTCTCATCACTTACCAAGCTTAGTGTTTGTGTTGCTCTTGGTGAAAGAGCGGGACGTGTTTGCATTTGTTTTATATTGGCTTCTAGAAATACTGAAGGGGTGTGCACTGTGTTTACCCTGAAAGAAATACCCTTTTGGAAGTTGATTCCACATTTACAGTAACTTATGATCAGTTAATTGTTTTTAATCCACAACACAATCAACACAAAAATAGCATTATCCAAAATTAGTAAGGATGGCACAGGGAGCTAGGCCAAGTGCCTCATGGGCATATCTGCCACAATTGCCTTTATTGCTTGTCTTTGTGGTTTCTTCTGGTTGGAGACTTTGACTGATACTATTTATTCACACTTATTGTCTGTTGATTTTCCTTCATGCTGTCACAGTTCACATCTTATTTTTTCTGTTCCCCTTGCTTGCTAGGAAAGATAAAGACATAAGAGAGGTGTAAAGCTTAGAGAAATGGAAGGAAAGCACTTCCATATTTTGTGTGGAGTCACAAGGAGATGCACCCTTACAGTCAATTAAGTCTTTGAGATATTTTTGTCAAACTCAAAACCTGTTTTATTTATCCTCCCAAGAAGAAAAATGGGCATCACATCACTTTTAAAGGAAAGTGGCATTCCATTCCTTTGAATTTTTTAGGTATCCTTCAGATGGAATACGGAAGACTAACAAATACATGAAAAAGCTGAATGTAAGGAAGTTGTGCTAGAGTCACTCTGTTCAATACTAGGAACTCTTTTTATTGCTTCACACTGTGAGAAAACAAAGTGATGAAATAAAGCAATTGGAAAACATGTCAGTGTCTTACGAGTTTTACACGTAAAAATGGTATTTTAAATTTTGTGTGCGCAGGTGCATGTTTTATCCATTTGCTTTGTGCATGCCAGAGTAAGCTTTAAGAAACTGATCCCCTGAAACTTGAAATGGGTTTAATTTAGGTATTTGTGCTCCTTAAAGCCATTTGACATAGAAGATTCAACTTGCTGAGCACAAAATTTGATTAATTTCTCTCTGAATGGCACACTGTCTCCTGCTCTGAAAAGTAAAACCCACACAATTTTAATATTGCAGCATGTCAGATTAGCTTTGCATTGCTATGCATGACAAAAGCAGAGACAATACTCTCTTCTGATTCCACATCTGAAACATAAATGGAGGTATATTTAACTTGTTTAACTATAGATGCCTAGTCATAAAATTTCAGCTGTTGAAATGGAAATAACATAATAATTGAATTCCTTTGTCGTGTTATCTCATCCTTCGTGAGTTTTCAGCTGTCTGATATGTTTCATGCCTTCTCACTAGTTAACTGAGTAATCTATGTAGTTGGTATAAAGCTGGTGAGATACTTTAATTTTCCTGAGCAGTGAAGAGTTTTGTTTATTAGATACTGCTGCTCTGCTGGTATAAATTTCTAAGCTCTCTTTTCCTGCTGACTGAAGTTGCTGAGGTATTTCAGTGATGATGCTTTGGAAAGAGCTTGGGTAAATGATACAATATTTTGTATTTAGATTAGAAAGCTTTAAATGTTTGTATATACAAACTCTCTGATGTAAAGACTGAGTGGGTTGTTACATGAAATAGCATCCAAACCTTTCCTATGTAGTTACGCATATGAAATCACTAAGTGTCAAGTCAAATGCAGTAGCCCAGCCTGCTATAGAAGACTAAAGCATCTTGGATGGTGATGTTGTATGGTTGCATATCAGAAATTCTGCAAAGCTTAGAGGAAGTGACAAAATAAATACACATCTAAAAAGGGGGAGAGAGGGGTGATTTGGGAAAATTAAACCATAATTGCCTTGGTGACTCAGTGTACTTCTCTGTGCTTCATTTCCCAGTGCTGACTAAGATGGGTGAGTCGTTGGGAATATACTGAAATGGAATTTCAGTATTCTATTGAAAAGGAAAAGAAAATAGGAAAGAAATGGAAGCTTTTGGGTTTAAGAACTGTAGGGACCAGAAGTGGTCTTCAAGTGTCTGAACTATACTTTAAAGGTTTTGGTTCATGGTTTGCTTATTTAATATAATTAGTTTCTATCTAGGTATGTCATCTTACTGGTAAGATGGGCACATTGGGAAAGAACTTGTCTTGATGAGAAAGGCTGGATGCAGTCCGTAAGTTCCATCTATGAAAGAAGGAACCTCTGCAATCATTGGCTGAATTGATTTGCAGAATGTTCTGCTACATATATGGGGTGTTTGCGGTTGGTTGGTTTTTTTCTGCAATGGGTGATGTATGTGATCTTTCTTTTTGCTTTCAGGTCTTTGAGTATAAACTTACGTAAGTTCTAAAAATGGGAAGGATTTTTCTGGATCACATTGGTGGCACTCGCCTGTTCTCCTGTGCAAACTGCGACACTATTCTGACCAATCGCTCTGAGCTCATCTCCACTCGTTTTACAGGGGCCACGGGAAGAGCCTTTCTTTTTAACAAGGTTGGTAAGAAGCTGAGGAGGAACTACTGTTTGCTTTTGAAAAATGAATTGGTGGGAAATGAATCTGCCATCAAAACTAAAAGGCTTCTTGGCTAAAATGTTGTATAATTACTATCTTACTTTTTTAATATTTATTTTGTTCTATCCAGCAGTCTTTGAAGTCAAATCAGGCATTTACTATCAATGGCAAGCTATCTAAATTAGTTTATCCACAAAACTGAAAGACTGTAAAGAGGATCGTGTATATAGAGGTATCATGGCAAAATACATGGAGTTTTGACTTTGGAGACTTCTGTAATATGAACCTCAGATTTAATGTGAGATTATCTTTTGGTCTATCAGAGTGTTTCAAAGGCATTTTCACTTTTAGTCAGTTAAAGTCTAGTTAGTATTCTGTTTAATTCTAAAATGCATTTAAGCTAGCAGTCAGCTTTAGGTAACCGTAGTCTCTTTTGCAGGCAATAATACTCCAGTTTAGTTGAATGGTTTTTTTAATTGATCATATTTGATTTAATTCAACAGACTGAAATATGGAAGTGCCCTGGTTTGGGCTGGGATACAGTTAATTTTCTTCCTAGAAGCTGGTACAGTGCTGTGTGTTGGCTTTAAGCTGAGAATAATGTTAATAACACACCTAAAACCCTGAATTATAGCATTATTTATTAACCCTTCTGTTAGACACACTGAAAAAGCAGTGATCATCTTGTGCTTCCTCACAAAGCTCCTGATCATGTAATCATTGGGGTGTGTTGGTTTGGGTGTTTTCTTGAAAGCCAGTTGATGATTGACAGATTCGATAGAGGCATCAGTAATGTCTTCACTTAACTGTGCTTGGCTTTGGGATTTCTGGTGTGCTGGATCCTTTCAGTAGTATTTGTCTCTTAAGTGTTGGGCTGCATAGCTGTAAGAGAGCTGTGCATCTGTATTCTTTCTCACCCAATACGCACTGGTTTTTGGGGTTCGAATTTTTCTTGTGTTAAATAGTGGGGTTTAATCACAGAAGTTTGGGGTTTTTTTTACATTTCTGCACACAAAAATCTTACATCTGAAGCAGAGAGAATGAGCACAGTCAGGTGACAGGCTGAGAAAGCAGCACAGCCCCATCTTTCAGAATCCTAATGCATATCAGCATTTGGATATAGTTCTGACATAAACTTTTAAGCAAATTATGCATCCTGGTTCTGTGGTGTTGCTGCGTAACAAGTTAAAAGAATGTCTTAAACTGCCAAGACAGTACACAGAAGAATAGGTGCATGTTTAATGCCTACGTTCTCAGCCACTTTTTCTCAGCCTGCTTTTTCTTACATGGTTATTTCAAATGCACCTGAAGACTTTTAAAGAAGTACCTCTTAATGTTTTGGTTCTGACTTCTGGGAATAAGTGATCACATCAGTTGCTAGAAATGGGTTACATATATTACAAGTGGATTCATACCAATTAGTTAAACAAGGTACTCTGCACTCAAGTACTTCTTGTGATGGCATTTCATGTCTCAGTTAAACAGCGAGTTATACATTCCTGTGAAGCACATCTTTAAAGTGTTACCTTCACAAGCAGACTTCCAAGGGCTGTTGACATACTACACTGCAGCTTTCAGTTCATGTGCAGTGCCAGAGGCTCTTTACTTCTAAAATGTTGATAGTCATGGACACTGTTACCAAGCTTTTCTCTGGGCAGACTAATCCTCTCTATTCCGTTTCCCTGTGTATTTGTATCAGGTGGTAAATCTGCAATACAGTGAAGTTCAGGATCGGGTCATGCTCACTGGCCGCCACATGGTTCGAGACGTGAGCTGCAAGAACTGCAACAGCAAACTGGGTTGGATCTATGAATTTGCCACTGAAGACAGCCAGCGCTACAAGGAAGGCCGTGTTATACTGGAAAGAGCGTTGGTCCGAGAGAGCGAAGGATTTGAGGAGCATGTTCCATCTGACAATTCCTGAAGAGACTTGAGTCTTTTCTCAGGTTCTCTTCAATTGAAACTCAAAAATAATAAATTCATCAAAAAAATCTGCTTACATACACTGTCACCTTAGCATCAGAGTCGGATTCATGGACTACAGAGTGGGAAAGATTGTGAGAGTATTTCAGATGGAACCTTCCTTTCTTTATTCCTTTTATATTTTACTTTCCCTCCAGCAGCTCTTTGTAGAAAGAATGTTGTGCAGATGTTGTAAATCTTTCTCTCTGGCATTTACATCTGTTAGATTTGGGATTGTATCTACAGATACAGTGGGCTAAAATGAAAATACTTGAGGGATTTGTCTTTTGTTGGAGAGAAATACAATGAGGTTTCTTTTAGTTTGCACAAACTGATGTCAGCATAAAGTTATTTTAAAACTACAGGGTTTTTTTAAAAACTATATTCCAATTTTGGAGTTAAGTTTTTAGTTAGTGGGTTTGGTTTATTTTGGTTTTGGTTTGGGTTTTTTTTACTCAGTCTTTTCACCTGATCTGCTAGCTAAAGAGATCCGAATTTGTGCTGAGTGCTAAAGGTTCAGTGTTGGTACAGCTTGGGCTGGCCCTTGTGCCATATTCTTGTTGAGGTTGATTGGTAGCACAGAGCCCATTATTTCTTGTCATTCTTGACCCAAAGATTCCTTGTTTATTTGTGAAGTCCCATTCACCAAGTAAACTGGTGTTGATTGGAAAATACTCTTGAAATAGGGCAAAACTGCTTGGCTTTTTTTTTTAACTTTAACTGATGTAACTTATAAGCATAGTAATAATATAATAGCTGTCTGTTTAGTCTTGCGTTGCTTACGATTCAAGCTGCGTTTGTAATGATAGGGATCCACTGAGAAACTGCTGTTTCAGTAGTGATTCTTTTTCATTGCTCTACTAAACTCAGTAAGTAGACAGGGAGTCGCAAATCTTTAATTCTTCAAGTAGCTTTCTTTAAACCCAGAACTTCCTATGTTAAACACAGCTGCTGTGTAAAAGGAAAAGATTGCCAGCATGTTTGTTCATGCCCAGAGTTACGCAATCTGCATCTCTTGAAAAGATTAACTTAAACAGCTTGTTTTCAAATGCTGCTTCTGGTGTTGAAACCTTTATCTTTCAACTTTGTTGAACCTTTTTCATTGTGATGTTCCATTTTTTATCTTTCTGGGCAGCAGTACATGTCAGCCTAGTAGTAACTAGTGACTTGGATTCCTGCTTTCTTATTGTAGAGATCAGCTCTGTTTGAAACAGTGAACTCGCTTGCCTTTTTAGCAAAAATGCTCTTCATTAACTTGACTCAAGGGTGCCCAAACACTTTTGTTCTGTCTTAAGTCATAAGATGTCAAGGGCTGAAATTTATTTGAATGTTAGATATGTATGATTCCTTATCAAAGATACTTTTTTTTTCTTCTTCTTATTGGATAAACTGTGGTCAACACAAAAAAAGTTACCCACAGGCTTAGAAGATGGGAAAAACCACTCCACCCAGCCAAACAGATCTGGGCTCTGACCCTTCAGAGTATTTTTCTTCACTAGCCACAGCTCCATGTCTGAAGTTAAAATGTGGAGGGTGACTATGCAGAGTATTTTTCTTTTATTATTTTTTGTCACCAAGTGGCAATTTGGACACCCCTGACTTGTACCTACTGCCTATTTCATGTTAAAGTAGCTTTCTTATAGAATTGTCACATAGAAAGAGAACAGAGTAGATCATACCAGAGCTGTGCTTGAATCAAGCTGCTTAAACGATCGTGTACTTGTGCCTCAAATGAATCAGTTTTTGCACTGAGTACAGTAGTACCCCGTTATCTTGTACTTCTGTCCTTCACAGACCTTTAAAGCCTCATTAGCATGGTTCTCTGCAGTACTTTTCTTGTACTTCTGACATTACAGTACAATAAAGTATGTTTTGTCCTGAATTGGTATTTGCCTTTCTTTTTGAGTAACTTTCAGGGAGTCTGTCAGTTGAATGATATAACCTGTCTTCCATCCCCTGCCTTGTTGAATACATCACTGTATTTCTACAGCACAGTGACAAGCTGTTGATGAGCATCTCTCTGAATAGGTGGCAGAAGTGTGCTGTTGATTTTAGGAGGTGCTAAGTACAGCTTCGGGCATATACTGCTCATACATATATATGTGTATATACCATATACACTTGGATGCCTTCAACTTGCTCCTGTTAAAGAAAATAAATCCAGGAAGTGGCTCATTCAGTGGAGTTCTGGGTGCCGAACATAACTTCTGCAAAAATGTGAAGTTTTTGCTTGAACATCAATTGGGAATTTTGCTTGAAGATCAACTGGGAATTGAGTAATTGGGTATTTGTATATCTGGAATTCTGTGATCTTTTTTCTTTGTGTGCAGAGGTTCAGGAGAGGCCTTCTGGTAGCAGCCGGTCAACTTCATAAGCTGTAGCTGAAGAACTGGGGTGAGAGGATCATATTGGTGTAACGGAGCCTGAGGGGCTTTCTCTAACTTACTATTAAGACCTCTTTGTTTTGGTGGAGTGTTAGTGAGATGTTAAAGATTACTTTCCCAATAGCCTGTGATTTGAAAAACGCTATTGAGGTGAGCTTATTAAAAGTCTATGAGACTTGAGCAAGTTCACTGCTGCTTTAAACCGGTAGACTTTGGATTGCACTTTAGCCCGCGTGCTGTTCCATATCACCTTGCTGGCTCTGTGGGAGAGTTTAGCCTCATAAATTTTGACTGCTCCTCCTTGAGACGCTTTGTGTGTGAATGCAGATAACTTATCTGTAGGGAGCAAGACGACTGGTTATAGTACAGCTAGCAGCAGAGAAGACATTGCTATTTGGCATTAAATATTATTTTGTGTTAACTGCAGTAGCCTTGCATTCCTAAACAAGGCATAGCTGGCACAACAGAAAGTGCTGCTGCAGTGAACTTGTGCCTGGCGTGTAATGGTGGGCTTATGCTGTCAGAGAAGGTAAAAAAGAAATTACAGTGCACAACAGACCGCATGGTGCGTTTATGGAGACCTCAGAACTTGTGCTTTAGGCTGCAGCTTGGGCTAGCAGGGATGCTATAACTTTAGCCTGACATTACCTGCATTAGAGTTTACATTTCCTGTGCTGTGATCTCATCCTGTAGTTGCAGTGTAGGTGTGCTTCAGTTTTGAAGTAACTGAAGTTTGGACTGAGGTACTTCATTAAAGCTGCTGACAGCCACTTTGGCAAAACACAGCTTTGGGAAGATGAAAAGATAGGATGGTGTGTTTATGGATTGAAAAAGTGTTTTACTTGCTCTTTCTATGGATGTTATGGAAAAGAAGAACTTCTGAAATGTCTTACGTATCTCATGGCTCTGTTAGAAAAGGTAGTATTACACTTTGCACGGGGGTGGCTGTGGTTACCTGAGAGAGGCTTATTCGTACAGGGCAAGCTTGTCTCACCAGATTTCTGCCTGAGATGTAGGAAGTAATGTCAGTAGATGGTCAGTGGGTTGGCAGGAAAGGAACTGATGAAGCTGCAGTTCAGGACACAACCTTATACCTTGCCAGGTACAAGGAAGAGGTGGCTGGGGAAAAGCCTAGCTATTTAATCAACCTTATCTTAGAAGAGAAGCCTGACCTGTGGCATTGCAGTACCATTCTGCCCAAGCCAAAAACAGTCTGTGGTGTTTCCTCCATGGGCCTCTCTTCAGTTCTTTAGCAAAGCAATAGTAAGTTAAAAAATAAAAGTCTGTGGATCTTGAGGGCTCTGTGGAGTCCCTCGTGCCTGACAGGGATGAAATGTTTCAGACTTCATAGTTTGCTTGGGGCACTGATAAGGGTCACTCTCCAGTCTGGCCCTGTTTTTGCAGGACATTAAAGAGCTAAGCAGGTTTTGAGGCTCCTTGCTTCATAAGCTGGAGTTAAAATTACCCAACGACTTTGAAAGGGTGGTGAGGAGGAGTATGACACTGGTTGACAGTGTCACTGTGTAAGCCTTTGCCTCTTTCAGGGAATCTGAAATATTATGGCCAAAGAAAATGAGCTCCGGCCTGATTCATCAACTATTATGTGGCAGTCAACTTGAAACACACATGTTCTGCTCACTGTTCTGCTGTACACCTAATAGACTATGGTGTTTCAGG
>JAVHNF010020822.1:23679-39605 GCA_034783455.1 Micropsitta finschii | reverse complement strand
GATGTTTCAAACGGGCTCACTCATGGCTGAGCATAATCAAAGAGGGGAACAGAAATATGTGTGTCACTGGTTGTTCCATATTGCTTACCTCTGATTTTCTCTTCTGCTTCACTTTTGTTCTCAGATCACTCCAGCTCTGCCCACTGAAGGTCCGCACTACCACCTCGCGCTGGTGAAGGGTTTGAGGAGAGGCATATGGCATCGAGATCTGCACCTCCTGGCAAAAAAGTATTCCTGTGAGACACCAGGAGAAAAGGATAAAACCAAGCCTAGCTCTGCTCTGTGGCTTCCTATGCAGACGAAAAGGTGGAGGACAAAGCATGGCCTGTATGCAGGGAGTGAAGAAGGAGATAGGAACCTGCTCTGACCTGCAGCTGCAAGGGAGGTGACATCAGAGGTCAGGCCCACTATGTAGTGTGATGGCAGGAAAAGTTGTGTAGCTTGTGGACAGTAAGAGCAAAGCAACTTTTGCAGTGAGTTGCTGTCAGCCATGATGGGGCTGGTGTTATAAGCGCTCACCAGCTTCAATGAAAACCACACAATCAGACTTCTAGAGAAGGATGTGAACTATTCTCCTTGCAGGCTAAGACCAAATGCTGGAACAGTAGTTATCTCCCAGCACAGGAGGTGAGTGAGGAAGATTATAGCTCAGCTCAAGCAGGAACAGTGGGGAAGGCAAAGGAGTCAGACCAGCACAGTGCCAGAGAAGCTGGCTGTGTCATTTCTGAGTTTTTGCAGTGGGGCTTCTTTGAAAGGCAGTCCTGCAGCTACTTAAAAGCAATAATGATGAGGACAGCACTCTCAAAAGTCCCAAAAGACTCTCTCAGAAGACTTTGCCAAGCTACTGCAGAGGCAAATTGATCAGAGGGAGGCCTGGAGGCATCCTCACCTGCTGGAATTTGACCCCATGAGGCTGCAGCTCCAGGACTCTACTCAGCAGGACATCATGGTGTTGCAGTTTTACACACTGAGGGTCCGGTGTGAGAGTTCGGAAGTAGATCTGCAGAGGGTCAGAGGCAGCCCCCGGTGGAAAGTAGAAATGGATGCCACAGGCCAGGATCACTTTGCAGCCTTCAGAGGTGACAGTAAAGCTTCCAGAAAAAATGCATGAATGTATGCAATGACTTCAGCCCTCCAAAAGTCAATACAAGAATCTCAAACCTTTCATTTGACTGGCCTACTGAGGCCATAAGCTCCTACACATACGTGCAATACCCACCATTCACCAGTCGTGTCTGGGACCTTGTTACATGACTGTTATATAAGTTCTTGGTAACAGAGTCTTACCTGTCCTCTCCTGATGCAAGGAAGAGTCTTCGTAGTCTTCCAGCATTGGATTCATCTGCAGCAATAAGAAGGTTTGGATAGAAGGAAGACACAGATGTTACTTAGATCAGGGTAGACAGGAAAGGTTTAACTTGTATTTCAGCTTTGGCTTAACTCTAACCTGATAGAAATAATTAAAGGAACCCTGTTCACACTGCAGTGGGTTTCAGATCAAGCAGCAGGATATGAAGAGGCCTAAGGGTCCCAAGACACACTGGAAATGCTGACTCTCCCCTAGAAAAACTCAGAACCCATGTTTGATTGCCTGAGGCCATGTTTGATTGCCTGGGGCAACCCCTGGGAATCTGTGCTTGCTCTTGTGAATATGAGCACCATTAGGAAATCCTGCTCAGATTCCTGCTTATTCATTACCTGCACCTTGGACAAGGAGCTGCTCCTCTGAAGCCTGGGAACCACAGGAAATTAGGAGGTAACTGCACAGCAGGATGACCTCTTATTGCTCTCTGTGCTTTTAGCATGAGCCACCACCACCTTAGGGCCATGCAGCAAGTCCAAGAACTGGCACTTGCCTTCTCTAAAAAGGCTGGACCCCATTAGGGGCCTCTCCTGATCCACCTCCTGTGAATCCCATTTTCACTTCCACCTTTCCAAGCAAGACTAATTCCAGGGACCACTGAGCCCTTCAGACTAGGCTTGGGCTTGTAAAAAGTCTGTATCCTTACAACCTAATTATTATTACAGACAAAAACTGATCTGATTCCCCCCTGCTTGTGTTCTCTAATCCAAACCCATCTACACCATGCTGGGCTGAGTGAGGGAGCAGCTGGTCAGAACCCAGACCAGCAGAAGCCTTGCAATTACCAGCCTGTGGGGATGGCTCAGTTTCTCCTAAGGGATTGCCTCGGAGGCGCACGAATGGCGAGGTCTGGATCTCAGGGGGAACAGCGCGGAGGTAATTATTCTGCAGATCAAGTCTGGACAAGTTGGGCAGGCTGGCAAGCGAGGCAGGGACAGTCACCAGGAGATTGCTGTGGAGGTGCAGCCGCCGCAGACACTTCAAATTGGCTGCAGGTTAGAACAAAAAGTGACCCCCCCATCCATGCTGCTAATTGCATTGCACGTAAGTTCTAACACCCTCCACCCCTATTCTCCTCATCACATGTACACAGACACACAATAAAAAACAAGCACATGAGCCCAAACATCTCTTTAGCTCACAACATAAAGGGGTGCATGGAATTAGCTAAGAGGCAAGGCAGCCTCCTCCATCCTCTGCTTTTCAGTACGCAGCTACAAGTACTGATGTGAGATGCTTCCATAACAGTACCAATGACAAGCCCAGGCACAGAGTAATACAGGACCCAAGAGCCAGGAAGCCGGGCAGCACGAACCAGAGCCTGGTTCTGTGGACTAGTCCACACCAGACAGCATGATTTCAAGCCCAAATTTGCATCCCATGAAACTCCAGCTCTTCTGTTTCCAGACTTGTGTACTACCCAAAACCAGCCTGGCCAGATCCTCAGTTACTGTAAATTGTACTGAAATCTTACCAGTCTTGCTGATCCACAGAAGCAGAAAGCATGGTCCAGAGGGATTTAATGTTCAAAGGGACTGACTGAACCAAGTATGCTTCTTCTGGATATCCTTCCCATTTGGCTCTTATGTAACAGATATTTTGTGCTAACAACTCTGGGGACAGAGACCAAGGGCCTCAGGGGTCCTAGACTGTACCAAAAGCTTGGCAAGCCCGTGTCCTTCTTTTTCCCTAGAAAATACATACCTAAGGAGTCTGGGATGCTTGATAAGCGATTCCCGGAGAGATCCAGCTCTGTGCAGTTATGCAGATTACCCACTTCTTCAGGGATGAATTCCAACGCATTTTCAGAGAGATCCAGGTCCTGCAGCACTGCTAGGTCCCCAATGCTCCGAGGTAAGTCCTTCAGCTGATTTTTCATAGCAGAGAAGAAAGTCAGCTTGCTCAGAGAGCCAAAGTCCTCAGGGAGTGCCACAAGTCTGTTGTGGCTCACCAGGAGCACACGAAGGCTGGAGAGATGAAGGATGCAGCTGGGCAAGGTAGACAGGCTGTTGAAAGTGAGATCCAGGTGGGTGAGACATCTCAGGTTCCCCATGTCTGCTGGTAAGCTTGTCAGAGAGCCATGCTGACATGAACCAAACTCATCCCTGGCATGGCCACCTGGGTGTGGAGGGAAGTGGAGGAAGAGGTCAATATGCTACAGGGATACCTCAACAGCCTCATGTGAGACTCCTTAGCACAGAGACACAGAAGATGGGGAGCTATGGATCCCAATGAGCAGCACTGATTACAAAGTACTCATACAGAAATGGGGTTTCTGCTCCTTGCCTCTGTTTCCTGATCAGTGAAAGGGGTATAATGGTGAAGACCTGTTATGAAATCAAGAGATGCCACAGTCAACAAGTAGAGCTCTGCTAAACACATCTGGAGTCAAAGCTCAGAAAGAGCCAGGCCACTCCACACATCTACCACCCCTCAGCAGAGTGCCTCATATTCCTCCAAGCCTCCTACTCACCTTCTCCACCAGCATCAGTGCCCTCCATCCCTCAACCATACTGCTGAGTGACAAACAGCCCTGAGGACTGAGATCTGCCCTTGCAAGACTGGAGACATGAGGAAAGCAGTGAAAACGTGGGGAAAAAAACCCAGGTAATTCAGTATTGCGTAGGCCAGACAGGGCCGAGAGGAAAGGACACAAGTTCCCATCCCAGCCTGTGACACTCAGGCTGGAGAAGGGCTGCACCCATGGAAAGTAAGTCAAGTGAACAAAAGGAAAATTTCCAAGACGTTCCACTTTATCGTGCCACCACCATTGCTGTCTATTTGTATACACATACAGCAGAGGGCACCAAACATTTTTTATGCTGCATCGCAGTAAAAATTGAGAACAATCAAACTAACAGGCACATTGCACTTTGTTAATAAGGAAATCTTAGCAAACTATTTTATTGCCCTTCAGGATGCTCAGGGGGTGTGCACATGTCACAAAACAAGCCTGATAAAAGGTATTGCTGTTACCCTCACCTCACTAAAAGGGGAAAGACAAATGAAATCATTAACATGAAAAATCTGTGGCAGATACAGAAACAAACCTCAATCTTTTCAGTTTTCAGATAGAACCCTAAAATCTGGCCACAAATTTCCTGCTTTTCTCTCATTTTTATGTTTTTCTTTTTAAAATTCCACCTCCCAAACAGCAAATGATTCAGTCTGGTACAGAAATTATACCGCTTGTATTGAGATCCTTCTATAATAAAGAGATGAGAAAGCCAAAGAATGATCTAATATTTACAGTTATTACAGTTATTACACCTTGCCAAATTACATGCACACCCTGAGTCATAGTTTTGATAAAATGTTGAGCAGCCTCTTTTGATCTGTCTTGAACTCTGTTAAACCTACACCCACTGAGACTAAGCAACAATTAATCTAGGATTGATTCAGATGGAAATGCAGCAAAGACAGCTTGTCATACTCCCAAAAATTGAAGAGAGGCTGAACATTTATCAAAATATCCAACACCTTTCAATGCCCCTCTCCTTGCATAACTGTGCAAAAAATGCTCTTCTTCTAGAGGATGACTTCAAGAAAATGTTGCACATCAACACAACCAGACCCAAAACCACCTCCCCAGGTAGCTGTAGAAACAAAGGAAGGAAATAAGTCTAGAAGCTATATCTTGTTGAAATCTGCACACACATCCGAGCAAGGCTAAGAGCCAAAGCTGTAGTAAGGGGCACTAGAACAAAACAATTCCAAGGGCAGTTTGTCTTGTAGATGTGCAGAAGAGGTTAAAAATAAGAAAAAGCTGAGCCTAGAAAAGTTGGATGGAAATTACCTTTGATCATCAGGGATTTCAGGTGCTTCAGACGAGGAAGGATGTCTAGTGTGGTGCCAAGGAGGCGATCATTGCTGCTGAGCCGGAGGAACTCCACCTGGAGCACCTCTCCCTGTCGTCCCTCAAATAGCTGGAGGAACCTGCGGCAGCCATCAAGATACACATCCAGGTTCAGCCTGTTTTCTGCAAGGCAGGAGGCAGCAGCGGCAGGAGCTCCCAAAGCCCCCTCCCCACACTTGTCTCTCAGCCCCAGCAGCTCTGCCATCTTCTGCAGCTGGTCCACAGAGTCCGGACATGCTCTGACTTGCCAGGCAGGCAGGCACCAGCGGCACCACAAAGCAGCCAGAACAAGGAGGAAGAGGAAAGATGGTTCTGAAAGAGAACATAAGTGCACAATGAAGGCCTCCTGCCTCGATCCAGGTCAGCTGAAAACAGCTGATAATTACAGGAAGAGGAGAGGAAAGACTGCACACACATTATTGAAAGCTTTGTGGGCACAGAAATGCAGGGTGACAGATGCCACAGAGGTTTCTTCTCCAAGGGAAAACCTATGACTTCTCCCACCTGGTATCTTAGCAGGGAATGAAGCAATTACCCACCATCAAAATAAATAGCAATATTAACCTTAAAAGATATAAATATAAATGCCTATGCCTTATGCAGATTTTAAAGTGCATCAGTGTGAATCTTTACAAGTGTAGGGAGGAAAGAGGGACAGGGAGAGCTGAGCCAAGAGGAGAGCCCAGAGACTGCTCACAGGCTGTGACGGGTCCTCATCGAACCCGGTTGTGAAACTGGGTGCCAATGGGATAAAAGTGAGCATAGATGAAAACAGGCAAAGGGCAGCAGAGCAAATGTGGCAGGGCCAAGGAGGGGGGGGGTGGAAAAGGCACGTCAGTGGCACAGGAGCACTGGACTGCCAGTGGGACTGGGGCTCTTGCAGATTTGCCTCCACAGGGATACTCCAATGCAGCAAACTGGGCACAACACCATGGCAGGCTAGTTACCAGCTAGTCCTTGTTTCCTCTTCTCATGGCACCTTCCATGTATAAAGAGAAAGGGGAAAAGTAGATAACACATAGTGCATGCTAAGAAGAATTTGAACTTGAAGGAGCAGAAGTATGGAATTTGAATAAATTAATTATTCCTCTGCCTTCTTAGTGTAAAGAAGCTTTCATCCACCTTGGACATTCACAATCAGCCACTTCCATCACAGTACACCGTAATGCAAACATAAGCAGAGGCACCACACTTGTTTTTATACCAGTACTCACAAACTTCCAAGTCCACTGTTCTTCACACCTCCTTCATCTTTTGCAGCTCCTCCTGAGCTTGGCAATTAAACTAACTAATGGTGTGAGTATCAGGAGTTCTTTTTAAAGAACTTTGGATCAAATATGCAAATAGAAGTTTCTTTTGAGTGAATGATTCAGAACTACAAAAACTTTTAATGGCTTTACCATCCAAGGCCAGCAGAAGCAAGCTAATGTCCCTGCAAAACCCTGAGGAGCAGTGCTTTCTACTGGGCACCTGTGGGACATGTCAGCACTGATGTTCCAAGGTGATGTCTGCGAGGAGGCATCTCACCTGGTTCCCTGAAAGAGCAGAAACCTTATGGACACATAAGGACAGGAAGCACAGGTAAATGGAAACTACTGCTTTAGTAAAAATCTAAGTATTTCTTACAAAAAGGCTGTACACAACACATACACGGTGCTCTTACAGATATAGGTAAGCAAACAGACCATATGCTATAGCTTTGTAAAGCTGTCGATGGTGAAGGAACCAGACAGTTCTGGTCTGCTCAACTGGCCAGGCTGGAGAGGCTCAGAGTCCACCAATGCAGCCTGAGGCATGTGTACGGGACAGAGCAGGCACCCTTGTGCACATACACACACATGTGCACACGCTCCAACACCCACTCCCCCCGGCTGTCCTCACCTGCCCCCGTTGTCCCGCACACCGCCGGGCCCCTGAGCCGAGGCTCAGCCCCGGGGACCCCCGGCAGGATCTACACCCGAGCCTCCAGGCACACGCACTGCGCTCCACGGAGCCTGGCCACACTTGTCTCACCCCTTCGCACCCGGTCCCTGGCACACAAACCCGGCAGCCAGGCCGTGCTCGGTTTGACTCGGCCCGGCTCAGCCCAGGCACTTCCTGCAAAGTTTGCCGTTTATCCGCGCTGCCGGGGCGGGACGAGCCGGAGGAGGTGCCGGATGCAGCGGGACAAGGGGCAGGCGGCTCTGGGGAGCCAGGCAGTGCCGTCCCGATGTCACGGAATGTCACAGAATGAGATGTGTCCGACCCGCCATGGCCTCAGTACTTCGGCTGGCCCCGGTGCAGTCTCCCCGGGCTCAGGCGTGAGCTCAGCCTGCAGGAACGGGGACTCCTGGTGGTGTGGAGCAATTTTCCTGCCCTTGAACAAAGATATTTCTGGTAAGCCAGAGCAGGCCAAAGGCAATATGTTGTGCAGGTCGGGTCTAGCATCTCTTCCTATAGACTGCTGTCATTGTCCTTGGAAGTCCTGAGCTTTTTGCTTCAGAAGTTCTCCCTTCAGAAAGAGCATTGTTTGTTGTTGGCTATGATTGGAGGTGTCTGTTCTACTTGTGTTGTATTTACCAAATGTTTCCTTCTTGTAAGGAAGAAACAATCCAAGTGCTTCCTGAGCTACATCCATAACTGTCTGTGATTATTTCCCATTTTTTTCCTTCTTGCTTTATGTTCACTTCCCACTTCTATTTGTTACCACCTTGGATAAGAGGCAGGATAGCAGAAGCAGGGGCTGTAAACACCACTGTGTGCTCTTGGCTTGCCCAGAGCGACGAGGCTCTGTCACTGCCAATCTGCTGCCCTGTGCACTCTGAAGGGTGTCTGATTCCAGCCTTGGAGTGAGGGACAAGGTTTGATCTAACACTGCATCCTGGTGAGGCCCCACAGCGTTTGTGCTGCTCTCCATTTCACTGAGAGGGGGAAAGCCCCTCTTCTGTAGCAGCGGGTTTCCAGTGCTGTGGCACGGTGGTCCCCTGGGAGAAGTGCCCCTTGCTCAAAGCTGAACACAAGCTGCAGTGCCCTGAGGGAAATTGCTCTTCCCATGGGGAGGAGACAGTAACTGCTGAAAACTGTTTCTCTGCAGCACCTACTTTTATAACTCTGAAGTTACAGAACTGGGAGCATGCTTGTCTTCTGGAGGCACTAGAGTCACTAGAGAACCGGAGACCACTCTCACCCACACCTGGGCTTTCTGTGCAGCCTCCAGGGCAGCAAGGCAGGGGCAGCCAAAGCCTCTTCAGAGCCCTATTGCTGCAGCACATCTGGTTTACTTGGGTCCAGTGGATTTTGGCACATTATTAACTTTACACTTTTATTCATTTCCCTGATACAGAAATAACTCCTGTCACTGCCCCTCTATCCTGCTCTGGTGAGACCCACATGGAGTACTGCATCCTCAGTTCAAGACAGGGACACTGAAGAGCAGGTTGCACTAGATGACCTCTGAAGGTCCCGCCCAACCCAAACTGTTCCACGGTTAGATATGACGGCACACAGACACTGCTACTGAAGGGACGTGCTTTACACAGTGAAGTCTGTGTGGTCCTCAGCTCTACACCAAACCTCGCACAACGGTTCCTAACCCAACGACCCACAGCACAGGATGCACCTTCCACTGCTTCCTATGAAGAGCGACCCCTCAGGGTAAGGGGCGTGTGCCTCCCGTACTGCGCATGCGCCCTTGTCTGAGGGTGACAGCGGCAAAGCGCGCAGCTCCCTATTAACCTGTCCGCTCCTCGCTAGGTCGGTCCAATGACAGCGTCCGTTGTTGCGGGGTGACGGGAAGAAGCCGTAGCCGAAGCACCGCCCCTTCCTTTTCGCTGCCGTGCTGCCATCACGAGTGAACGTCCCGGGCCTGTGTCTCGTGCCGCCGCCGCCAACCAAGTAAGCGCAAGGCTGCCCCTTCCTCCCCCCCCCACCCCCCCCGGTAATGGTTGCTTCTGGCCGACCAGCTCCAGCCCGCGGCCGCCAGCGGGGCTCGGGCGAGACCACTTGGGGCAGGAGGGTGTGCGGGAAATGGCGGCCATGTGCTCTCCGGGGCTGGGCCTGCGGAGGGAGGGGACAGGGCAGGCGAAGGCAAAGGCCGCGGTGGGACGTGGTGACGAAGAGGTGTTCGGAAGGCCGCGGTGCCGCTTTCCTTCAGGAGAGGTGTGGGGCGCCGGCGGTGTTAGACCGATCGGGCAGCTGAGGGAGCAGCTCCCAGGAACCCGTCGCGGGGCGAGAGCCGCCGCGGCTTTGTGGTGTTAGGCGCTGTTAGGAGGTTAGTACGCGGCCTCGCGTGCCGTGGGGTTTCCTTTATAAGCAGAGCAGTTGTAGCGGGAAAATGAGGTTTGCTTCCCTGCGTGAGGAGGTAAACTTGTTCCGAACGTGTAACCGGTTCATTGGCACTGAAGATCCAGTTCTGTTGTTTCCAGGATGCGTTACGTCGCAGCTTACCTTCTAGCAGTCCTCGGTGGCAACGAGTCTCCCACGTCAAAGGACTTGAAAAAGATCCTCGATAGCGTCGGCATTGAGACAGACGATGAACGCATGAACAAGGTGGAGTTGCTTCTTAGTTCCAGATGGTCATGGCCCAGTCGGCATCAGACATTGGAGCTGTTCCCTTGGCTTCGGTGTTTTTGTAGTTGCTAGTATTGTTTTGTTCAGACGTTCACTGATCGTTGCATGTATGATTCCTAAAATACTGCCTAACTGATCAGAACTATTTTTGCAACGTTTTGTGGAAGTCTGGCTTTGTTATTTAGCTCCTGTCCTCCGCAAAGATCCCCTGTATGTTGTTGCTGACTTCTGACCATTCAGCCTAATGATTTTCAAGGCTATGGTGGCTAACACAGATAAATATGTATTGAAAATAAGTTCTGTTCAGCACTTAACATTTAATGTTTTGGCTTTTGGTTGGTACTGATTAAAAGCTAGTGCTTTCAAAGGGCTGATACTCAGTAATAAGTTCTTAGTGTACTGCAAGGAAATATCTGTTTCTTCACCAAGAAACAAGCAAATTATAACATGTACATTTAGGGTAATAATATGTGGAAAGATTTTGGAAATGAGTGCTGAAATGGTTGTGCTGCAAAACAGGCATTTTAAGAAGAAAGCGTCTTAATCAGAATGTTTCTTATGATGTAGTTGACTTTGAGTCTTGTGGACTTAAAAATAAATGGCCATTGGTGGGGGGGTGGAGGAAAACCAATAAATGGTCTTATCACCTGCCCCATTCTTGTACATGGAATGTTTCCAGAGAGGTGGAGGCAAACCCAGGTTACTTTCCCAGTTGGAGATAGTGTTTTATCATAGGCCTGACCAAATGATGGATTGACTGAGCTGATAGCATCCATGTTATGGTTTGGGATGTTGGTTTTAGCTGGTGGTGCTCCCGTTTAATGCCAGGTCTTTCAGCTTTGACATGTTTACATTTGTCTTATCCCTTTGTAAGTTAGTTGTTTTCCCTGATCCTCCAATATCCAGAAAGCTTCTCTGGAATTTGTTTT
This sequence comes from Micropsitta finschii, assembly GCA_034783455.1. NCBI lineage: Eukaryota > Metazoa > Chordata > Aves > Psittaciformes > Psittacidae > Micropsitta > Micropsitta finschii. Next base: position 28,909 of record JAVHNF010020822.1, on the reverse strand, counting down.
GGTCATAATTAATACTTTTTTGTTTGTGCTGGCTGTATCTTATACCAGTGTAAATCTAATGAAGTCCTAAAACCACCTTCCTTCTGCATGAAGCAAGCACCCAGGCCACTTGCTTTGTGTAAGCAGGAGGTGCCTGTTAAAAAGCTCTTGGTTAAAGTCCTTCAGTGACCCAGCAGTGTTCAGCACTGACTCGTGGTAGCAAGGACTTACCAGTAAGGTCTGTGGCATTTCTTTTTTATGATTTTTTTTTAAGTGCTTCTTGCTTTAGCAGTTTCTGTTGGGTCTTGCTTTCCTCAACACTGGTTATACAACAAAGGTAGGAAAATTGAAGTTGGGACTGCATGTTCCAGTGCAAGGATACAATAGCCAGCTCGGCTGTAACATTTGTTAAGGGTAGGAATAGAACCTTGAGGTTTTTGGTCTTGTGCCTTGTGCTTCAGAGACTCCCTGTGGGAATTAAGCAAGAAATGTTGACAGTCCCTCAGTGATTTACAGACCATCAGTGGGGTTTCCTAATTGGTACCCCAACATCTGTGTATCCTTCTTTCTGCAAGGTCCTTGGGTTCATTATAAATTCATGGTAACAGATTTAATGAAAAAGCTTTCACAGAAAAGTATAAGACTTAGCTGAAGTTTTAGTTCCAATGTCCCATTGCTTCCACTGAGAAACAAGGAATGTTGCGGCTGCATCAGCAGCAGGATGGAGGCATTTCACATGATGATTAATCAGTACTTGTTTAAATGTAGCATATACTCGCGCTGGTTTGAAACTATTAACATTCTAAACTTAATTTACACAGGTTATTAGTGAGCTGAATGGAAAAAATATCGAGGATGTCATTGCTCAGGGTAAGTACAGTCTCTTGAGTGTCACAGATAATTACCTCTACTACTTTGGTAACTTACACCTGAGAACACAAAATTGCTGCCAACTCACTGATTATTCATCAGTTCAGTTCTGTGGTTGAGGACTTCCATTCCAGATCTCAGCTGAAATGCCTGAAATCCAGGTCCATTCTAATTCCCTGCAGGTCAGTGCCAGTACCTGCTGGGTTTCGCTTGTGGACGACATTAAACTGGAGAGCTTAAGCATGCATGAACTGACCGGTAGTCTGCTCATGATGCAGTTTTCTGGACAAAAAGAATAGTTTGGGTTGGAAGGGACCTTCAAAGGTCGTCTAGACAACGCCCTGCAATGCGCAGGGACAACTTCAACTAGATGTTGGTCAAAGAAAGAATTAGCTGTCCTTCAGACTCTCTGGGAGCTTTTTTCTTTGTGTTTACTCATTTATAGGCATCAGTTTACTCATTTACTCATTTATAGGCATCAGTTATGTAAAACAGGAAGTACAGACTCTTAAATAAGTATCAACTCCCATTAAGGGTACCGTTACACCCTCTGTGGTAAGCCTCTCCAGTACGCATCTCTTCTAGAGCTCCCCAAGTCTGGCGCATCCTTTGCTTTAAAGCAGGACTCTGCTGACTTCTGTAGGAGCTTGTGCTCTTACTTGCTGGCTTTTGCCAAAGCTGGAACTTTTAACATCGAATATTAGGGCTAAAATAAAGTAGAGCTGAGGTGGTGCAAAGGTTTCTGATTAATGAATTTCTTTTTTTCTTTCCTTTTTTTTTTTTTTTATGCAAGGGCATAGGCACAAGGGCATGTATTCGCTTAAAAGTGGTCAGGATTTTGCCTGGCCTTGCTGTTATGAGCAGTAACTGGATACTGCTATGCATGTGGTCTCAAGACCTCAGAGAGCCATTATATGTGCTTACAACACACTTAGGCTATTGCTTTCTGTAATACTTTAAATAAACAGTTTTCCTAGAACATAATGACATGCATATGAAACATGTTTTTTTACTTGGCTAGTTTATTAGAGCTTGAAGTAATGGAATTATTTAGAAACTGATTCTCAGAAATTGGGATACAGACAAACATACTGTGTACGTGACCTCTGAGTGCCAAGGGACCTTTGGTATGTGAAAGGCAGATGCCAGAGAATTAGCTAGCTTTCCAAAGACAAGCATAACTCAGAAGTCAGTTTGTTAGTCTCAAAGGAGATGCAGTAGGGTTCATAGGGTGCTGGAGAATTTGGTTAAAATACTGTCCTCTTTGTCATAAATACATCTTTTCTCTATCCCTTCCTCTCCTGTAAGTGGGATCCAGTCGTGCCCTCACAGTTCTCTATACCCTTAAAAAAAGAGGGGGAGAGGGGTAGAGTGGGAAGCCAGTGCTGCCTATATATTGTTTTTGAGGTATAATGAAATTATAAATTTCTGAGCTATTATGCTGTATTCAGAAAACATACAGCTTTTTCTGTATGCTTAACATTGGTTGTGTTTGACACTATTTTTATACAATAGGTTTGGGGAAAAAAATTGGGGCTTTTGTGTAGCAGTAAGCTTACTAATAACATGCTTTTGGTGTTCTTAGGCTAAATGTTTGTAAATCTTAAACTCTTGTTTTTCACAGAACAGTTTATATTTTCTTACCATGGGTGCAGTCTCTGTTCCTTGCAGCTAATAGTGACAGGTTCAGTCCATGAGTCACAGGATCTTTTTTCTGCACTCTCATGTCTCTTCCTTTCCACCTTACCTGTGATTGTGATGAGCATTTAAATACTTTGTTCTCTGACCCTCTTAGGTAATGGAAAACTTGCCAGCATGCCGGCTGGGGGAGCTGTGGCAGTGTCTGCTGGAGGGGGCTCTGCTGCTCCTGCTGCAGCTGCTGCCCCTGCTGCTGGTGAGTATTTGTCGAGAGGCATTGTTACATGTGCAGTTCCAGTTTTCTCTGTCTTAATAATTGAGCCCAAATGTCAAAGCTTTCCACTTTGGCAGTTAACTATGAAGGGTAAGCTGAAGAGTTACTTCTCTTTGGGTAGTTGGAAGCATTTGCTCTTTATCCATCTTAAGATTGGTCTGGCTTAGAACCAAGAATCAGTCATCACTGTGTAAAGCACATCTCTTCAGTAGTAGTGTCCATGTCCCCTTAATGTTTGTATTTGGCTATTGAAAAGAGAATGAGATGAGCCATGGAGGCTGAAATACTAATAGTATGGAAGCTGAGAACACTAAAACCTTTGTTTTTTCTGAAACAAAAAAATTGTGGTGCAAAATATTTAAATACTGACCATTGGCTTGGTCTTTTTTTTTTCTTTCAGCTGAGGAGAAGAAAGAAGAGAAGAAGGAGGAATCTGAAGAATCTGATGATGACATGGGATTCGGCTTATTTGATTAATTATTTGTTATAGAGAAATTATTAAAGTTCTTTGTTAAAAAGGTTTTCTTTTTTTAGTTTATATTATAACTATACAAGTGCTGTTAGATTCAGACAGCTGTTCGTAAGATAGCTCTTGATTTTTCTGTCTGAAACAGGTATATGAATTTTATTACAAGCCATAGGACTCAACTGTTTTGAAAGTCCATACGAAATGCCTACGTTTGTGTTAACCTGGGTGCTTGTTTTGGGACTGCTATATTGTAAACATTATGTGGAAGCTGAATCTACCTGGTGTTAACTGAAGTTCACCTCCATAGTATTTTGCCATCTTGATTACACAGGAAAGAGTCTCATCTATGGAGCAATAAAAGAACTTTATTTTTCAGGATCTGTTTAATCAATTCAGAAACATGTGAAACTGAATGGACAGCAGGTCTGAATTAGTCTCATAATACTATCATTTCAAAGCTAGTTACAGTAATTAGTTTTTGTAAATATCTGAAAGTACTGATTCCATTGTTGTGTCAGATTTCCAAGATCTAGGGGCACCACTAATGAGATGCTTGGCTATGCTTGCATTTCATATTACATCTGCATGATTACCATAGAATCTGTAACAAGAAAAAGGAAAACCTGCATCCTGCTCTTCATAAAAGTGCTCTTATTAATGAATGGCTCTTCTGGGATAGCTGAACTATCAGGACATGAATCACCTTGATCTGGAAAAAACCTATTTTGAGGAGAATGATGTTTTGTTTTTTTTCCCCAAGAACTGTGTGCTCAGAGGAGCACATCAGCTTAAGAGGACAGTAAATTTTGCTTTGTTTATGAGGTGTCTGAGGTGACTTACTGTGACTTCTGCAGCAGTCTTTGGCTGTCACCATACATAGGTGGAGTACAGCTAGCACATGTGATGATATTCCCATGCCAAAACTGCACACATAGTGTCAAGAAGAGGCATCCTGGAGCAGTCTGTGCTGTGGACCTTTAATATAGTTGTGGGGTTTTACTTGTTGGGGAAGAGGGAGAAAGCACAGGTAGAGCTGGGTTGGTTAAGAGTCACTGGACAAACCATGAAGAGCTTCTGAGGGTAGAGGGGTGAAATTCAAGTAGGTAAAGCTTTCATTTCCTGTGGTGTACTGAGAGAAAATGCCTGTTACAGCAGCCAAGGAAAGGGAGCAGTTGAAATGTAGATCCTCAGACAGCAACTAACCCTTGCTGCCCTTAGGTGACTGCTGCAAGAAAAAGAGTTACAGGAGGTAACAGTGCCAGTACCTTTGATCTACTTTGTCTCCTAAGTTCTAGTATGGTGATATTTGCGGGAGTAAGGAAACTTTCTTGTTCACACTAGTTCTCTGACAGTTGTAGCAGCTGTGGTTTGGCACTGGAAGGGGTGCAGATATACCTGTGTTTCTTCCCTTGCTGACTTTCCATTTCACATTCCTGAAAAAAAGAGTGGTTCCTGGATGTGGTTTTACTGGGAGGTAACCCTCCCACCCACTCTGATACTGCCTTGTTTAGCCGCTGCAAGAGCAGGGTCAGTGTTTTCACAGGAAAGATCTGCCCTGTCACACCACTCAGCAGGATTTTTCCATGCACAAAGGAATTTGTTTCAGTAGCACTGAGCTATTTAATGAGCTTTGCTGTGCCCAGGCCTGTGGGATGAGGCTGAAACCTGTGATGCCAGCTGCTGGCTACTGTGATGAGGGGAAGACTACATCCAGATAGACTTCCCCCTCTTTTTCTCTTCTCCCTATGACCTGTTACAGTCTTGAGTTACAGACCTGATACTGTGCTGGGTGTCCTCTTATCGCCTTTAAATTAATTTTTTAAGTGCATAATTTTAATAAAAATGTTCCTCAATCAGCATTGAGAAAGACAGCTCATTTGACAAACTGTTCAGAGAAAAAGCTTTCTGGGACAGCTCTGGGAGAAAGCACTGAAAATACAGCACTTGTTGCACTGCCATGAGGAGCCAGTGTATTTTATGTAAGCACCCTGTAGGTGTTC
>JAVHNF010020822.1:0-19098 GCA_034783455.1 Micropsitta finschii | reverse complement strand
CCTCAGCGAAGATGTGTCAGCTCTCGGGCAGCCCTTCCCTTCTTCTCTACTTTGCTTTCGTTGCTCTTTCTTTTGTACATTACTATAAGCTCTTGAGCTGTTGATGAGGAGGTGACTTGTTGCCCTGTGGTCACCCACTGTTAGTGGCTGTGAACAGGAGAAAAGCAGCTGAGGATGGAGATGGTGAGCAGTGTGTTGCATGTGTGGATTAGAGTCGAACAGCGTCTCCAAGAAGCCGGGAAATCTATCTTTAGCCTTTCTTAGCATCTTTATTTCTAGAAGAGGGTTACTCCTGAGGATGTAGGGCATTAGGGAATTTTCCTGCCCTCTGCAAGATCTAGATCTCCAGTTTAGCTAGATGTGAAGAAGAAGCTTTAGAAGTTACCTCTGAAGCAGGCACACGGTGTAGTCTGTCCCTGTTTAGGGCATGTCTAGAGAACAGCTGAAGAGAACGGTGTGAGTTGCCTCCTGTTTCTTTACTGTTCTGCTGTAAGGTCAGCTGTTTTGTGTGCTGGGGGAGAAGTCAACAAACGTGCTAGAGTCTGTACGTGGAAGCTTTCGAGAGTAACCAGTTCAGGAAAGTATCTTGAAAGGAGCATGTGGTGTGAGAGAATCAGGCATGTCTGTGTAGTCTCAGAATTAAGAGCTTCTCCTAGAGCCAAGTGAAACCAGAGCTGTTTACTGCTTGAACTCCTCTTGCCTTCATCATAGGTGTCTTTCTGCAGCACTCCCAGTTCTTTGGGGACAGGTAGAGTTTTGAGTTGTAGCCTTCATGCAGCAGAAGCATTTTCTGTGTAGTTAGGTTTGAAGTTTCTCTCTCCTTAGCATTTTGTTTACAGAAATGTCAGATGAAGTGTAACTGCTGCTCCTGGAGCTTGATGGGAAGGTGTTCAAACCCCAAGCTGGGATCTCAAAGGTTGTAGTCATGCCACGGTGCTAGCTTTTATCATGGACAAGGGAAAAGGCCTCCTCTAATCCCTTCTCATTTGTTGGTAGCTGCTGGGGGTTTAGTTGCTTTACTTGCTGCTCCTTGTGTTAAAGATGTACCTGCCCAATCAGTTCCTTAACTGGGTGGTCCCTGTGCTACTCAAGGGTATGGCATGAACATGAGACAGGCTGGCAGTAGTGCCCAAATCCTTTGCCTTGCTCAGAAGCCATTACTGGGCTGACCAAGTCTGTTGTTACGTCTGTCTTGTTCTTGCTGTTGTACGTCCAGAGCACCCATGGTGTGCTAAGCGTTGCCCTTGAGGAGTTAGCCTGGTAGAGAGCATTCTGTGAATCCAGGTTAGAATAGGTTTTTCCCACTCCCTCTGAGGTACAAGGAGAGGCATGATAAAGAGGACAGAGGTAGGGGTCACCTAGGCAGCATTTGCCTCCTTCCTGGAGGAAAGCAAAATGTGCTGTTTAAAGCCAGCCAAATCTTGAATTTTGGGTGTTCAATTTCTGGTGTAAGTTTGGCTTCTCTGTGATAGTTTTCTTTTGACTCTGCCTGTATGGTCGGCATATATCTTGGGTAGAAAGCAGCTCTAAGCAACAGAGCTCACTTCTGAAAGTAAAAGCAAACGGGTGCTTGGTTGGGGCATGGGATCACTGTACCTTGTCCCTGTGTAAATCCTCCTGACAGGGCAAATTCCAGCCTGAGGTCCAGGGGTTAGAGTGAAGTCATAGGGAAGAAGAGAATGATTAGGCGGAAGGTACACCTGCAGCCTGTGCTAGGAGAGCAGTTCATCCCAGTACAGGCTGCTGCAGGATCCTGGGTATACATGTTTGCTGTGCAGCTGGTTCTGCCTAAGAGTAGGCATTATAACCTGTGGCCTTTGAAACTTACGGCCACTGCTACCCCACACTGTTCCCTGTCTACCAAACTGGAATGCTGAATAGTGTTACTCTTGGTGGATGACAAGCAGAGGGAAGTTTTGTGGAAGCATGGCTTATTTGGGTGCATGTAGATGGGTTTGGCTGCATCTGTACTTTGCTCTGAATTCAGTGAGACTATACTGTGCATAGATGAATACTTCCAGAGGAGGTGTCAACAAACCTCTTCCTTTGAGTTTTTTTCTTTGGTTCTGATCCTTTGAGACCCTGATTTGGAAGAACAGACATTTTCCTGGACTTCAGAGTGCAAGATCCCACCTAGTGGTTTTGTTTCCGGCTTTTTAATTCTTCCTTTTGCATCTGTTCAGCTGGCCTCTGAGCTAATTCTGCCTTCTCTCTGAATTAAGACCACAATGTCATTATTTGTATATGACAGTAAGGCTTTGCTATGGGCTAACACTGAACTGAAAGCTCTGACCAAATGATCTTCAGCCTTGAGAGTCACTGTGGGCTTGAAAGGCTGATTTTGGAATACCAAATAAAACATTTTTGGGCATACATGCTAGCTAGGCAGAGGATATTATTTCTAAATTAGAGGCCAGGAGGTATTTATGGTCTGACATGACCACACCTAGCTCTTGTTAAACACTTTACCATTAAGCTGTAGTGATCTTGGATTTATTCTCTGGGGCTGTGACAGTGGTATTGTCCCACATCTGAAGTACTCTCTCCAGCCTTGAGATTCTTCTGTTCACTGGCATGAAAAAGCGTTGCTATTTTTCACTGGAATAATCTCTGTGGCTGTTGAAGTGCATCGGGCAAAGTCTCGCGTGTTTGTATAGGAGTTGCTTGATTGTGCATACTGCAGTGTTGGAGTATGAATCACTTATTGTCCTGAGAGTCTTCTGGAAAATGGCCTTCTGTTGCGCCTGTGCCTTCTCTTGTGGCTGTTGGAGTCTAGCACACCAGGGAATGCAGCTCTGTACGCTAAGCAAGTGAAAAAGTCCTTTTGTGCTTACTTTGTGTTCTCTTCCTTATGTGCACCTCAAATCCTGCAGCTTCTCACAAACTGTAGGCTTGGAGCTCTGAGGATATTTACCTATCTGGAAAAGAAAAAACCCTTAAGGCGCTGGCCTGGATGAGTAAAACTGGCTTATGTGACATAAGAAGACTGTCCATTTTCAGTCACAAGTAATGTTAGTTAAAATGCAGTCACTGTTGGACTCTTAAATCTTTAATACAGAATAGGGGATATGTTTTTTTAAGGAATCACATCACTCTAGTGAGCTGCATGGGATTTGGTGTGCCTGTTTTTGAAGTGCAGTGGCCTGGATGAATGATGGGATGTGAACATGTAATCATGGAAAATCTGATTTTGAGTTGATGTGGAGCTCCTGGCCTGTACTTCCTACTTGCAGTTAACCAAGGGCATCTGAGTTGTCTGCGTAGCTGGTAAATATTGTCCTATACAGCCCTCATCCAAGGGTGGGTTGAAACTGCTGAAATGCTGCTTTTCTGGGGGAAGAGGTAGGTTCTGCTGTCAGAGACAAAGCTGGCTATGAATCCTGCATCTGTGGGAGCTAGCTGTTCTCCTAAAGCATGACGGTGTCAGCAGAAAACAATAAAGCAAGATGAGGGAATGTTTCAGGTACTAAGAATACAGAAAGGCTGTATGTCTGCTAGATTGAGCAGTGTTGTGTAGGGTGTTCTTTGGAGAGCGTTTCCTGGGTTGTTGAAGAGATTTCCTATTTTCTAAACTAGTGTCTTAGCCAGGACTTGTGTCGAGCTCAGCCTGGGATGAAGTAATAGTTATTTGACATTCAGGTTTGCTTGTCAGCTGTCACCATGTGACCACCAGGAAATACACTGCTGAAGTGCAGACTTTTTCCATTAAGTAGCAGGAGGAGGAGAGGAAAAAAAAAAAACCCAACAAAAAAAACAACCACCAAATCCTCTTTTATCTTTTGAAATTGAGACAGTGAACGATAGCAGTATCTTAAATGTTGTGCTCCTGAAATTTGGTTATGTGCATGCAAAGGCTTAAGGACTGGCCATGGAGATTATTTTCTCAATGTGTGTGGACTCCTAACACCAAATCCCAGACTGATAGAGGGAAATAAATCAGCTTAGTCTCTATGGAGTCCTCAGAGCAATGCCAGTTTAGGCTGTCCAAAGCGTGACTCATGAAGCTTATCTGAGGGGAACTATATGTAGTGCAGTCTCGCATGGCTGTGTGAAGAGATCCATAGGTCTCCCCAGGTATGCGAAGGAAAGCTTTATTGCATTTGTGGCCTCTCAGAACTCAAATCCTTCCCTGCACAGGAGGTTCACTTGTATCTCCTCCAGAGGCCCTAGCTGGAGCAAAAGGTGTTGAGCTCAGCAGCTCCAGCACTGTCAATGAAAGTAGAGGCACCTTTATGTACATACATGGAGATGTGGATGTGATTCATGGGAAACCTTCTGGTGCTCCCTTGAAGCGGTAAACCTTCTGTTTCTTTCTGTGGTGGAAAACAGAGGTGCGTGGATGTTCTGTGCTGACATAGTTGGAAATGTTCACTGGCTTGGCGGATAAGTTGCTGTGCCTGGATGTGTGCCATCAGTGGTCACAGGGCTGCAGGCTCAGGTGTCCAGATGAGTAAGCTGGCATCCGGCGTACTGTGCAGTACCTTTTGCTGGGAGGGAAGGAGCTTGTTCCCACTGTCTGCTTGGCTGTTTTCCATGAGGAAAGGTGCTCTTACAGGTATCTTGTTGGATGTGTGCAAGGGAAGCCAAGCAGCTGCTTTCAGTGAAGTGCATATTCATAGCAGTGCATGTGTTTATTCTTTTGTTGCCTCATGTAGACAGGAGGTATGCAGAGCAACTTGTGCCCAGCCTTGCTCCTTCACCCACAGCAGCAGCTGTGCAAGCAGTACAAGCCATCTTTGCATGGTCATTCTTCTGACCCATCATTTCAGCACCTCTCTCAAACCTGTATCCTGTGCAGGCTATTCCACTTCTTTCTACTTATTTCCCAGACTCTTCAAGGTACCTGCAAGTTCTCCCTATAAAATATGAGAAATGCTTGAGTGTACTTCAGAGTCCTATGTCCAGTATTGATTTATGCTTGGAAGATAAGGTTAGTCCTGATAAATCAAAAAAACATCCTCAGGTTCCTTACTCTGTCTTAGTTTCAAACTTCGACTGCTGTAGTGGCTACACTTCAGTTGCCCATACTCTGCCTCGTTCTTTCTGCTAAGTGTTCCTGGGACTTCAGGTGAATGTCAGGATGTGCTGTCAAGAATCTGGGAGTCAAGGGAACCGGTATATATGTATTTGTCTTGGGATGTCTTTTCTTGTCAAGCAGGCATAAGGCACTAGAGAGGGTGAGAGCTGGTGAAAAGCAGGGGTAGAGGAAATGACTCCATGTAGAAGGTCCTAAATAAACGTGTCCTTGGGAAAAGGCAAAATGTGTCCTGGAAGTGATAAGGTCTGGGGCAGTAAAACATCCTTTTCAGGGAGCATGTAGAAGGGAGGGAATTGATGAGCCTTGGAGTGTAGAAAAGATGCTAGAGGTTGTTGTAGCTCTACCTATTGTAGCTGCAAAGACAGGAGAAGAGAGAGTTTGGCCTTTCTGATACAATAGCTACTTGTGATAGGCCTGATCCTGTCCCAAGGGTTGTGCTGCTCTGTGTACAGTGTGTCTGGGAGAGCTGCCTTCAGTGTTCCTGGAGTCCAGGACTCTCCTCAGCTGAAAGGCTCAGAGCAAGCCAAGCTCCATGTGATCCCAGAGGTGACAGGTCCATGCAGGTGGTGTGCACTTTGTTCTTGGTGCTTGGCATATGTCAGGCGTGGAAGCTGCTAGTTTCAGTAGAACCCAGGGCTTTGTGCTGCCCTCTGGCACCTACCCAAGCTTGAAGCTGTGGTGCTTTCTCATAGAGATAAAGGCCAAATCCACATTGATGGTTTCTGCCTGACAAATTCTGTGGAATCTGCAAGCTTTGTGAAGTGTCTTTTTGCAGCTGTTTCCCAGGCTTCTGGCTATGCTATTGCTGTAGAACTGAGAATGAGCCATTCTCTTCTTCATACACTATAGTTTGTTTGGCTAGATACTGGTTTTGGAAGCCTTTGGGTTAGGATTTAGTAGGATTTGGTGGATCAAGTACCAGTTGAGCACTGGAGGCTACACCACTGTCTGAGCTGCCACTCCTGTGGATTATCTAGTTTAGCATCCTGAAGTACAGGAGATGGCATCTGAGGGTGTAGATGGATCGGGAGCCCTTTACATATGTTAATTACAAGAGCTGCTCTTGCCAGCTTCACTGAATGCTGCTGATTCAGGGCTGGGCCTAGCAACAATTCTTATTCCAGTGTATGGTAGAGGAAGGGTGTGGATTCAGGATGCTCTAGTTATGCCATGCATGGAGAAAGTTAGAGCCCTGTTTCAGAGTGGACTGGCAGCACAAGAGGAAATTGCACTGATTTATTTAGCTCAGTGTTCTTATTCAGTGAGATTGGTAAAAACTCTTTTATAGGAACACAGTAACCATTTAACTACCAGCCATACTTCTGCACACAGAAGAGTTAATTCTCTGTGTGTGAACTTCAGCTGGACACTGCTACATCTGTCTTGCTGCTCTCCTTGCTTGTGTACTGCGGGAAGGGTCGCACAGAGGTTCTTCCCTTGTGGGGGTCTGTGCAACCTCTGTGAGTCCTACTTTCGGTTGGTTTTGGAGTCTGAGTCATCTTGATGGCTAGGAGGTGTGGCTGGGGGGCCATTGCTGATATCCATAGAAGAAAGGTAACATCAGTCTCCAGATATTCTTGTGTCATGGCTCCCAAGCAATGCAGCCTGCCTTGTGGTCTGCCAGAAGATGTTTCCCAGTTAAGCTGCTTCTAGATTCCTTCTAGAGCAAAATATCCATGCCCCTCTTCTGAAAACTGCTTTGGAACAAAGCTTCTCATTCTTACTTCCCTGCTGAAGGCTGCTCCTCTCATGCTGTGGCTGGTGGGGAAGAGTTCAGGCATGTAAGGTGACACTTCACATGCCCGTGTGAGATGGAAGAAGGGCAAAGCAGGCACAGCAAACGGCATGCTTGCATGTGCCTGGGAAGGAGCATGGCATGGGTTGGAGCAGTTGGCTAGCTGTGCAAGCATGAGGGAGCTGGGCATGGTGCAAGCTAAAGGCCAGTGGAGGGCTTCAGGGCTATTCTTTTTATTCTGTGCCAGGACTTCAGCAGCCACACAAGTGTATAGTGGGAAAGGACAGAGAGAAAGGAGACAGGGTGCTCTGGGTGAGAGAGCCAGCTGTATTTCTGGTAAACATCTCTGATCACAAAACAAACGCTGCCTGTAAGTGTGCAGGAGAGCGTTCAGCAGAAGTTAGACTGTAAGCCAGTAAAAGCTGGGTGTGGGCCTTGCTTTGGTGTTAGTGAGGGTAGTGATTAGTGTGTGATAAAACCAAAGGGGTGCTGGAGTGGCAGCTATTTCATTGGGCACTAGACATACAGGTGATGACTGCTCACTCCACTTTTTCCTCTCTGTGGATCTGTAGTGCAGGTGCCCGCAAATGTATCTACTGCCCTGTACCACTGACCTCGTTTTATCCGGAACATCTTACCTCTAGTGATACCTCTCCTGTGAAGTGGAAACAGTGCACTCTTTCTCTAGGTGCATGGTGCTGTCCTGCAAACTGACCCTGAGAAGCAAGTATGGAGTGTGTGTACAACATTGCGCATGTGATTGAGACTTGATCCTTCTGCACCCATTCCTATTCAGAATAACAGCCACTGGAAGTTTTGTGTTGGTGGTTTTCACTTGGATGTATAAAGCAAGAGTTGGATGTGGTTCCACTCTACACTCCTGTGCAGTGCAGGGGCGAAGGGCAATTTTGCATTATTACAGTATGGGTTTTGGTCTTTTTCTCTTCCACTTGCCTTCTCTCGCTGAGCACTTGCTTTTGAAAAAATTACCCCTAGCATTGCTGTGGCTCAGGGTGAACAGCAGGGATCTGAGCTGTACCTTCTGTTACTCTGTGAATCCCCTTGTCACTCCATGCTGTTTGAGTTGCACTATAGCATTGACAAGATTGATGAGTGAATGAGGACAGGACATGGTTTTCAGTATAGTTTGCTTGGGGTCCTGAACAGCTTTTTCTTTTCATGCGCTGTTATACTATTTAATTTCTCTCTAATGCAGTGAACAGAAATGCAGCATTAAGCCTCGTATTAGGGAATTACTGTGGAGAAAGATTAGGCTAGTGGGGATTGTCGTTGTGGTTGTGGCAGAGAATGATCCTGGCTGGCTGCCTGAATTGAGCTGCCTCTTGGCCTTCCTACTGATTGTTTTGTAATAGCAGCTGCACTGTGTTCTGATTTGTGTTGCAAAAATAAATGCTACTGTCCTGACCACAGGAACAAAGCAGGCCTCAGCTTGCAGAACACCAGTTACCAGGTGAGGCTTTGGTGTGCCAACGCTACATTAAGTCTGGTGCAGCTTAGAGACATAATCAAGCATGGCAGCTGTTGTGCCTGTTTTCCCAAAGGCTTTCTGCTTCTGTACAAAACAGCAACCTGCCTTAAGGTGAGATGAGGTATGAATTGTGCTTCTGTGCTTTTAGCTTGTGTGAGGGTCCTATCCTGTAGGTACCAGTAAGTGAACAGACAGGAACTGTCACTGTGGGCTCTCTGGTGAGCTGCACATTGCAAGAGTTAAAAACTCAGGCAGCTTGAAAGCTGATCTTCTCTTTATGCTCCCCATATCCAGGACATGGCAGTAGTTCTGGTTCATCTATTAACTGGTATCTAGACCACACAAAATAACCATCTCTTTGTCTCTAAGGGGGAAAATTACTCCTTTTGGTTTGGCTTTATTTAAACAGAGAGTGACCAACAGTGTTTTGTAGTGTTTTACCCAAATTTTACTTGAAACAGAAAAACAAACGTCTTGGGGACAAACACATTAATAAGAGGGAGGCTTCTGGCTCTGAAGCAGTTGCAGGTGATTGCATTTACTTAACCCTACTGCTGCAGGTTGCATTGTGGCATGTTTTGTGTCTAGACTTTGTGGTGCTGAGCACTGAGAATCTGAACCAGAAAGAGCTGTGGGCAGAGCCCTTCCTTCAGCATGTGCATCTGGCTGTGAGAGCTGGCTCTACTTGGAAAGCTGTCACTTCCTCTTGGTGTGTCTACCTGCCCCACCTGTAGGGTGCTTACCACAGTCTGATAGGGTTCCCTAGGAGTTATTCCAATAGAGTACATATCAGTGCCCCTCACCCTTGAACAAAAGGTGGGAAAGGCCATTATTTATGCCTGATGGCCAGGCTTTCTGAGGTATCCCCTTGGCAAAATCATTTGCTTGATGAGCTCTGGCATTAAATCCCTGCATAGAGCTCCTGATGGGAAGGGTTACCTGCCATAGGGAACAAGCAGTGGGGCTGTCTGTAGGCTCAGTGGGTGTATGTTATAGGGAGAGTTGTGTTTGCTAGCTGTGTATTGCCAGAAGAGGTACAGGAAGGAAGCTTTTCTTATTTGAAACCAAGTCAGCTGAGCTGTTTCTTATCTGATGGCAAAATAGTCAGAGTGAGACTGAGTGAAAACCTCAAAACAAGTACACCTCAGAACAACAAAAATTGGGGAAGTCACAGAAGAACAGCTTGTTCTGGGACATGGAGTTTCTCAATATTACTGGCTTACATGAATGTAAATGTGCAGATGTAAAAAGTATTGGTGCCTTTAAAGGCTCCACTGCTGGCTGCCACCCCCCTGCCTCAAATGTTTAAAAATGGGCAGTTTTACTGTGTTAAATAGTAGCAGTTACACTGCTTCTGGAAAGTGGGGTAAATATCCTTTCTATATCAGTGCTTTTAGGCATCTGTCCAGGATTTCATGCAGGAATTGAAGAGCTGTCACAAGCTGTGGGATATATCTGTCACCTGAAATGTCTTACTAGGGCAGATCATAAGGCATTACTCTCACTTTATTTCCTGCTGGTATGGATTTTGCCTTGCACCTCCCTTTGACATCCATCCAGCCTCACTTAAAGGCTGCTGGAGAACATCTTGGGTCAGGTTCCCTTTGGGACGAGTTAGCTTTTGTCTAGCTTAGCTCAGCTGACGGTCAGTCTGGTTCTTGCTCTCCTGGGAAAATGTGTGGAAACCAGGTTGCTTCAGCATGAGTGTGGGAAGAGGAGCAGAAGTCCGGCCAAGCAGTGGGATCTTTCATAGACTGAAGGCACTGCCCACAAGAATAGGGGTTGTCCTTAGGTCACTGGCATGATGCTTTGCACTGCTTCTAGGGATGAGCGAATGGGCCCTTTCTGGTGGTCTGAGCTCCCTGTGAGGAAACATCCAGTAAAGTTCTCTGTTAATTATTGTCTAGATGTTAGCTTGCAAACTTTTGTTTCAGTGCCTCTTATTTACAGCTTTGTATTTTTGGACTGGTGACAGGACTGTGTTATAATTAGGACTGTATCATCCAGGAGAGGCCAGGCCAGAAAAGTATGTGTTGCTGACTCTCAGTACTTAGAGAAGGGGCAGGTGCAGGAGCTACGTGTGCTTAGCTGGAGCAGCTTGGGGATTTGTGCCCAGGAAAAACAGATTTCCTGAAACTTGTGCTCATCATTGGAAACTAGCTTTTAGATGAGCTACAGAAACATCTGAAATAGTGAGGGACAGGCAGCCAAGTTAAATTAACCTTGGGGGAGACAATGCTGGTGAATTCCTTCTGACTCAGCCTATGCCTAAATACAGATCTGGACTGAGATTTACCAGGGGGCAACATGAGAACTCCAGTGATGCTCAGCAACCATCTGAGTTGAAAGTGGAGTGTAAAGATTGTAGCTGTAGACTTTTGCAGGGAGCATCTATGCTGAGTAAGGCAGAAACATACCTTGAACAAATAGCTGAGCAGAACTTAACCAAGGACCTCATTCTGGGGCTTGCTTATGCTACGGAGGAGCTGTCTCTTGTCCTGAAGATCTTGCAGTCAAAATAGCTTGGTCATGGTATCCCAAGCTAACAGGCATTGAGCTCTCATGGTGCAGAAGGAATGCTGCACTTCCTTCTGCTAGCTGGCTGCTTTTCAAAGCTTTTGGTATTGGTGTGTCTGGCCAGTCTGGAGCCATAGCTGGGTAATGGGACTGAGGAGAGAACAGTGGAGCTACCTTGCTGAGATGTAGGAAGGAGTTCGTTTGGATTCTTGCTGGTGTTGACTAAGAAACAGGATTAGCGAGGATCTGCATAGTTTCCTTCCTGCCCCACTAGTCCAGGTAAGGTATGGCAACTGCAGTCAGGGGTGTGACCTCTCAGGCTGTGCTTCCTACAATCAGGGACAGGAGATGCTTTTTCTGCATTCATCAGCTGTCTGTGCTGTTCTCTTCTCCATCCCTTTTGAGAGCCTTTCCTCTAAGCTTGCATCATGTTTGCTGCTGCACCAGCCAGGGGGCAGGAATGTCCCTGGCACAGAGCGTGATCTTTGTGCTGATGTGGAGCTCTCCCAAAGAGCTGCAGTGTCATGGCTGAGTTGCAGTAACAGGAGCTGCTGGGTGGAATGTCCACAATGCCCCTCTCTCTCTTCAGCCTGTTCTGCTCCTATTTTTGGTTGTGCCTTAGACTTTTTTTTTTCCACTTGTAATGCCTCATGGGTCAACTGTCCTTTTGCTGGCTGGCAAATGGCAATCAGTGTGGTCTAACATCAACAGGAGAGCATCATAGTGCCCTTGGTGCGAAAGCCCTGCCACTGAATATGCGGGTCGAGGGGCCCTTCTTTCCCCACTTGTCACCCCTTCTGCTGTGGGGTGTTTAACCTTTGGAATGGTTCTCATCCTTATGCATTGCACAGGCTTGAAGTAGCCTTTCTGTTTCATCTTGAAGCGCTTAGCAGCAGATATGGGTCTTCCCAGCAGCCTGGCTAACACCAGTTTTAGGTGGTTGATCTTCAATTCTTCTTTGCCAGAGACAGAGTAGCAGCATGCTGCTGAGGCTGGAGGTGTTTGTATACAGTTATAAATAGTCTGTGCTGCTTGAATGCTTTTCTGATTAGCAAAAGGTAGTTTAAGGAGGAGGCAAGGCAGTAGAGACTGAGATACTGGGTTATTTTGGAGCTGAGCGTGACTGGTAGTAATGAAAACCAGTCCTTTAAGAGAATGACCTTGCTTTGTCAATAAGTGTAGCATAGAATTATATGAAACTGGCTTCACATAGCTTAAAAATGAAATGCCAATTAGCACTGCCTTCAGGTGTTTTCCCCATGGGTAATGGTAACTTACCCCTTGTAGCTGCTGCATAAAAATCACAGGATGAACCAGCAGAGGTGGAGCAGTTGGCCTCCTTTGTCTGGAAAGGGACACATTGGGATGTTTCAGGACATAACTGCCTGATGCTCCTTTGTGTCATCACAACTGAAATTTGGATAAGGACAATGGCGGTATTCAAATTTATATATAACACCACCCACTGGGGCAGGATACAAGGGGGATATGGCTTGTCTAATGCAAATCAAATGTTCCACATATTAATATGATTTTCAGAGAAACTTTGGCTTAGTGAGTCTGTATAAGAAAAAGTGTTGAATTAATTGGTTAGTGAGAGAAGAGCAAAATGTTTTCCCAGCAAACAGTGCCAACTATTATGGGTTGTCTCTGCCTCTTGGTGTGTACTTCAGTAAAGGAAGAGAAATTTAATTCAGGTTTTTCACATGACCCAATGTCCTGAATCACCAAATCCCTAAAAAATCGTGGAGGACGTTTCTGTGGGCTGGAATTGGCACTGGACAATAATTGACAGCTAGGCTTCTTCCCAGTTTGCAGTTTGAGTAAAGAGAAGGGATGGCAGTCACAGAGCAGGTCTTGGGGCAGAGGGGAATGAGTGGGTGAAGGACAGCTTTGGAGACAGTGAGATTCACTGGTTGGTTTGATACATTTTTTTCTTTGTTACTGTAGGCTCTTTCTGGCAATAGGGCCTACTGCTTTTCTTCCCGTGAATTAGATTGAAACATGTAATGAAAGAGTGCTAATATTAATGCTCCAATAAAAACTATTTAAGCTAACGGTAAGTAGCTTCTGCTGTAGTAAACCTTATTGTAAAAGAAATCTGCAAGTATTGGTTTTGAGCCTTTCGGTGACTGTTTATTCTAAAAAAATAGCAGGAGTGTGCTTAAGCAAGTTCTTGAGATCTACAGAGTAACATAGTTGGCTTAATATATTATCAAAACGAAATGGCTAAAATGGTGACCTTCATAGTCTGTAGACAGAGTAGGCAGAAAGATTCTGGAGGCATTTAAATGGCTCACAGTGAAAGCAGAACAACCTTCTGGAGGCAAATAATAGCCATATTATGCTATTATGTTGTAGAAGTGCTATTTTAGGAATGATAAATAGTCAATATTGACCTCTGTCTAAGCAAAGAGGGAAATATTTGGGTTTTTGTTTAAATTTGTGGATCAGGAATGCAATCTTTGATATGAAACATGCTTTGCAGATCATATGGAAGCTGTCTAAACCTAACAGCTGTCTCTTCAGCAAGCTGGAAGATAGTTTGGTCTTCCAGAATCTCTGTTCCGAAAGTGTTGTCAGTTCAGATCTTTGCATCTGAGTTTATTGGACCAGTATTATATCATCTGTATAGGCTGTTTTTACTGTATTGCTGTTTTACTATATAATTTCTACTAATTTGGAATTTTATGACTGCCATAATTCCTTAAAGTTACTTTTTTTCATGAGCAATAAGAATATTACTAGCATTGTGACGTGTCGTTCAAAGGGCAAATGACTTTTTAAGTGCTATGTTACCTCTGTATTTAAAATTCACATGATAAACTCAGAAAGTTGCATAGTATTTTTATACCAACCCCATTACAGTACATTTGTGTCTGTGAGATGCAAACCCAACACCTATCTGATGTGAAACAATTAAGATCCATAATATAGTGAAGGCACAGAATGCACATTTTCCTGTAGAACCACGCGGCAGGATCCAGCTGGTTATTTTAATGGTGTTGTTATGTGAGAGGACAAATCTGGAAAACCTGAACTGAATTGATGCAACTTGTTTTCTTGCGTTTGCGAGTCAGCATTTGGAAAGGGCATCTTCCTTTGGCTTTCAGGTTGTGAATTTGGCAACCCAAACTAGACTATTCCTATGCCTATATTCATTTTCACTTCACATCACTTTAGCAAAAGCATCCAGCTAAAGTTTAAAAATGCTTCTAATATGGAAGCCCTTCTTTGGCAAATTCGCCTGTCAGAACTTCCAACTTCTTGTTTGAAATTTTCAAAAGGGAGCTGTAGTCTGAAGTCCAAAATAACACCATGCTAAAATTTATGTACAGGATCCAAATAAATGTAGCATCTTGAGCTAATTTTTAGTTGTTCGAAATGCAAATCAGCACAAGCTTTACTAGTCGGTGTAAACTTGCTGGATGATTCAGATGAACAGACAAAGCTGAGGCTATAATTTTCTGAAAACATTATTTTGATAATCAAATTTGATTAATGGTTTCAAAGCCTTTTCTTCAACAGACCTAGGACAGTATTTGCCTTTGTGTGTAAGTGTATTCATTGCAAGGATCTTAACAGGTTTAAATACAAAGTGCATTATTAAACTTTTTGAAGTAAAAAATTGCTAACACTAATTTATCAAGCCCCAAAAGTGAATTCTTATATTTCAGTCTCATTCACTGTGGGCTTTTAATACTAGAGTAATATAGTTCCTGTTTTGTGACATGTTTGCATGAAAGAAAGTAAAACATACCATAACTGGCAATTATGAAAGCTTGCGTTTTCCCCCTCAATTAAAATCATGGCTTATTTCACGAGTCATCTGTGTAGTGAAACAGTACTTAGATTTACAAAACTGGTGCTTCATATCGGGTATTATATATAGAAAATTATTGAGCAATGATTTCTGCTTAGATTTATCTGCTTTCAGGGTCTGTAACTCCTTGCAGATGAGGTGGAAACTCATTAAGTGACAACGGAGTTACTGATCTTATCTCATGGTAGATGTGGTCAGTATTAGCAGAATACTAGTAAGAAGGTTGAGCAAAACCTCAGTAAACATGGAGAAATTGGTTTCTTCCTAGGAGCTTTGGCTTCTTCAGAGAAACAAGATGATTTCTGCTCTTTCTAGACTTCATGTAGCGTAGAATGATGAGAGTACTTTTTCCATAACTTACTTTCTTAATCTCAAAAATTTGGTGACAGTGACAGGTTCTCATTATTTCAGATTAGATGTTCATGATTTGTATCCTGCTTCAAAAGAAGCAGGTTTTCTTTCCTTAGTGAAAAAATTACAAGATATGAATTTCTCTTTGCTCCTTAGTTTGCCTCCTCCAATTCGACTGTAATTTTAGTAGCATAATAATTAAGTAAAGTTAGCCCTATGTAAATACATTTTTTTGGTTCATGAATTCTAATTCAAAATGTTCTTCTAATGTAAATTATTAGTGAATGAATAATGTTTGAAGCCATGAATAATTATGGTTGATTTATTCAACTTACTTTCACCTGTATTCTGGCATATTTTACATTACCTGTTTGGAATTTTGAAACATTATGAACTGCCTCAAGCATTTCCTCTCATGTTCTCTTTGGCAGATAAATTGCCTCGTAAACTAATGAACTTCAGAGAAATTAGGTTGCTGAGATCCTGTTTATGTCACAATTCCCAAGATTTGTACTACAATTTGTGCTACCCTGGTCTCTCCACCAGGGTAAAAACTTCATTACTACCTACTATCAATGTCCTAGCTAATTTTCAGTCACTTTGTCAAATTAACTTAACCTGGAAATGCTTCTTGAATGTGTGAAAATCACGGGGTCTATTCTGAGATACAGTGATTTTGTTGTATACCACATCAAACCTAATACAAGTTATCTTTAGAGTGAATTTTTCTGTTTGAATTTCCATAAGTGACTTCTCAAATGTTCAAAGACACGAACAAGAGTAGCTGGTTTGTCCTTTGTCATATGAAAATGTCATTTATTTTCTTCTTTTGGAAGATGAGAGTGTTTCTGTAATAGGATTCTTTATTCTTGTACCTTGAAAACAAATGGGTGTCCTACTGCTAGAGATCAATATTATTTCATTACTCGGTTCTAGAACTTCTAACATGTTTAAATTCTACCTGCATATTTCTGCTATTTCTAAAAGCAATAATTTGTTCACCTGGTGTTATAGAACATACTTATTTTATTCTGAACATAAACGTAGATACACATAAAAAATGTGTATCTATGAATCTGTGTAATTTCATACTTTGCTTCTTCGAGTCTTGCGTTTTTGACATGAAGTGGGAGCTTATTTTAATCTTAATTATGTGGATAGTACTTAGCCTTGCTTCTAAAAGGCAGGATGCCTTCTTTGGCTTCTGACTTGTGAAGAGTGGCAAGGATAAACATTTCCTAAGAGTTTAAATGAATTGTAAAACCTTTAGGTGTTTCAGAATGTCACCTTCTGTCATCCTTTGTTCATAACTATCTGTAGTTTTGCCCAGTATCATTTTAGGTATCATATCACACATTTTCTACACAGCCACACCTCTTCTCCACCTGAGATCAGATATTCTGCTTCCCAAGCTGGCATTTTTGAGTGATAAGCTGCTTAGAGGTTTCCTGGTTTAGGGCAGCTCTGGTTTTGTGTGTGTTCAGGAGCGAATATATGGCTTTTGCAGGGAAATGATATTGTGATGTTTGTTAGGAAACACAAGGAAAGGATCGTGCCCTACTAGCAGTGCTTTACCAGCTGGGGAAAAAAAACCCAACAAACAGAAACCACACCAAGAAAAAAAAGAAAAGAAAAAAAGAAACTCACAAAAAACCAACCAACCAAACCCCAAACGAACAACCATAGAAACAACAAAAAAACCCTCCCCCCAAAAAACCTCAATAAAACCAAACCACAGGGGTTTTGGGGTTTCCACTTTAATTTGCATTAAGGAGATGAAGTCCAGGACCGAGAATTCTGTTGGTCTGCTAAGGCATAGGAAGGGAGTTCACTCTGTTTCCTTCCTCATTTAGCTTTTGCTTCAGCTTTCTCCATTCTTGCTGCCTTCCCCCACGCCTTTCATTGTTAGTACATGCTCTCTCCTCTGCTTTGTAGTATTTGTCTGTTTCTGGGCAAGGCCATCAGTTTCCACTGTTCTAGAGCTTATGGATAGGGTGAAATGTTGAGATGTCAACCTCAAATGGGGCTATTCTGTTAAGATGCACTTTCTATTATTGATGGAGAGTAAGGTGCAATTTAAGTTGGTCAGTTCTACTTTGACATTCATTCGTCTGCTGTTGCTTCTGCTTGTGTGGGATACTGCATGAAGACAGATAACAAAATGGAAAATGACAAACAGAACTTTGCATGAGATAAATGAAAGCTCATAGGGAGAATGTTGCCTTACGTGAGATATTCCTGCTTTAGGGAAAAGGATTGGCAGCTTGACTAACCCTATTGTTTATTCTCTGATAAAGTAATTTACGACTTTGCAATCTGGTTATTGTGCTCAGTTTCAGAGCAGTATCTGAATACTTGAAATGTTGATTTCAATTTTGAAAAGCTATGAACTGTTGTTCTTTTTGTAAACGACAGCTGCTAAATCTTTTTGGTTTTAATCTAGTTGTTTCTGTGAATAACACTTATGCTAACTGCTTACTAGCAGTATGTCTTAATTTTGGCCTCTGTCCACCTGAATACTGGCTAGTTACTTTGTTTTCAAACACTGCACAGCAATGCTGAAATCTATCTGTAATTGGCACTATAGCATTGTATATTAATTTCTCCACTGCTGAATAATTATTTTCCCTCTTCATTTCCTTTCAGCCTTCTCATTTTTGTGCTCTAATATTGTAGTCATTGGTTTCTTCTGTTCCCTTTCTTTTTGATGCAAACTACCCCTGGGCTTGTGTGTGTGTACATGATGCTACCTTTACTGGGAAAAAATGATAGTACTTAGGAAGTTGTCCAGCATCACTGTCTTGATGGTATAGTCTGTTTTGAGACTGATGAACTGAAATACTATGAGATCTTTGTGTTTTACACAGAGACAGGAGGTTAGAATCTAATTTCATGTCTAAGTTTTATGAAATAGTAGACTTGTATGAAGTTGTATATAAATTTTCTACCTTTCCAGTCAAGCTTACCTCATTAATGGTGGAGATTTTGCTCCTAAGTTACTCAATTTGTTCTGAAAATCCAACCTACTAGTATCTGAAGAATTAAGCTTCATGTAACTATGTTCAGATTGTTCTTTTAGGCAGTCCTTAATCTTTGAAACTATAGGCATTCAAAGTAGGAGTAAAACAATAGAATCAGATTGTGTTATCAGCTGACTGGGGGGATTCCTAAACTATATAATAGTTGTATAATATTTTTCATTAATTTAGACTATTCCCTATAAATCTATTCATATTTATAGTAATATTTAACCATTCTGTTGAAGCCTATTAAAAAAAGAAAAACTGGAACTCAATTATGAAATATATACACTATATTATATGTAAATCATTTGTCCTAGAAATAGGAAATAGTTTTTCTAAATTAGATGTTTTAATGAAGATAAATAATATCATTAATTTCTTATGATTAAATCTTCATCTGGGTAATCTAGCATTTTTATTCCAGTTGATATCTACTCTTAAAAAAGTAAAATGTAATCATTGCTTTTAGTATGGCTTGTGTGTTGTATGGATGCTGGATTCCAAACTGCCGAAGATACTTCCTCATCTCCAATTTTACTCATTCTAATAGGGTTTGAATATTAATAGCCTTACTTTTGCTTTTTGATGATTTGATGCAAAGTTGATAATTTGTATTTTTGAAAGTTAATTAGTTCATTTACATTTTAATTTTTACATTTTATCTTGAAAGATTGTAGTCTGTGATAAGAATTATTTTTTTCACTCTGGGAATGGTCAAGTCTTTCTACTCTAACGATTGGAGGGAAATCTTTTTAATGGTTTCTGAATGTAAGCATTTTGTATGAAATTTTGTTAGGCTGAAGTGTCTGTGTTTGCATGTACAACTGTTTAATATTTGATTTTATCTCAAGAAATATGAATAGCGGCTTTTTCATTGGGTTTGTGAAATCAGGGGTTTCTAGTTGGCCTTTCCATCTGACTCCGCTGCCAGATGCAGTCCTTCTAAAGGCAGCAAATTTTCGAAGTCTGACACTTAGTAGTATCGTTACTATGAGATACAGTGATTTAGTGTCAATAAAAGAATTAGTCAGATCTTTAATATTGTCACACATATTCCTGATTAGTCATATTTACTGAAAAAATACTTTATCTGGGATTATTTTAAAACATTTCACTGGAAAG
>JAVHNF010020821.1:14943-28333 GCA_034783455.1 Micropsitta finschii | reverse complement strand
TGTGCTAGCAAAAATAATGAGAAGCTTATGCAAGCAAAAGTATTAGTTGTCTGTGGGAAGGAATCTGTCCAGCTTTCTTTACCTCCCTCCTTGTGAAGGACTATGTTTAGTAGGAATGGTTTGAGCATAAACGTAAATGGAATGGAAAAAAGAAATTGTGATGCCAAAATACAGGCAGGAATCTTTCTCTTTTTTATCAGGTTTGGAGAGCTTCTGTTTGTTTCCCAGTTTATATTGCCTGCTACACTTCATTAAAAGTTTTATTAGGTGCTCTTGGATTTAATATTTCGTATCCCCACATGTGAAACTTAATTGTGTGAAATTTAATAGGTTTGATGTAGGAAGAGAGAGTTGGGTTTACAGGGTAACTTGTTTGCTGCTGAGCACTGCACATGGTTTGAGTGGTGTTTGAATGTGTGCTTTTCTGAGCAAGATGAAGACAGTCCTTTCCCCACAGCAGAAGTCTTTAATGAAAAAGAACTTTGTGGGACTTCGTTATCCTTTTTCCAACACCCAGCTTCTGGATAGATATTGCTATCTGCAAGATTAATCTGTGATGTATTTTTTTCTTTCTATAAAATGATAATAACTTGATGCTTTGTCCTTTATAGATTACCCTTAGAAGTACTTGTTTACTTATTACTATTCTGTACAGGTGCTGAGAAGGTATGTGGTAAATGTTGTGACAAATACCTTTTGTTAGAGTAGTATTTGCAGTATTTCACATGCAAATTAAATTCACTGGTCTCATTTTGTTTAGTATGTTAAATGAGGTTTAAGGGATGGCTGGATCATAGATGTGTGGAGATTGAGGAAAAGCTAGATAATGGAGAGGTTCTTAAATGAACCGACATAACATTTTTCAGTAGCTGAAAGGAGATGTGTGTATGTATTCCATCGATATCCTTATAAAACCATATATATATATATATATAAATATATAATTATCACTGGGACAACTTGCTGCCTGTAGAAATAAACCAAGATAGAATGCTTTTCAGAGAGATATTATGATATTTTTTGCTTTGAGGAGGAATCACTTCCGGGAAGTCTGATATTCTTGCATAGCACATGATATTGACCTGATATTGCTGTAGTCCCTGGACTGTATTATTGGAGTCTGTTCTAGCTGACAATATTTTTAGCAGAGACACTGTGCACCTATTCTACTGAGAGATTAGTACAATATAGTGCATTACTGTGCCACCACTGGCTATTTTAGCCTTCCTAATTAGACAGCTTGTTCCTGTGCTGAGGCAGAATAGATTTAGGGGATTAAGTTTCATGCGTGTGGCCTGAAGGCTCTGCAAAGTACATGTAAACAAGACTTGGGTGTGTTCGTGCTTTGGGGGGGAGGAGAGGGAAGGATGCAAGACAAGGTGGTGGTTGGGCTGTTGCCACATCTAAGGAGATGTGATTGGAAATAGGTAGAAAACACTTGATAGTACACAATTAAGAGAATAGCCAGAAAAACAGGTGAGATGGGGGCTGCATGGATGACAAAGTGGGTGAAGTCAAACCTGTCCTGGAGAAAAATCCCAGTGGCATACAACTAGGTTGGGACCTGCAGGGAGATCATCAAAATGAAACTCTTTCACATTTTAAAACATGGGCGCTGCCTGCTTTGCTGACAGAAGTGACCACATTAAGACATGAAAGTGGGAAAGGTTTGGCTGTAAGTGGAAAGAAAAATCACTTTCCCAACTGATGTGTGGGGTGGAGGAGAAGGAAATGTTCCTATAGCCAGTGCTGGAGCAGAATCTGACTTGCATGAGGACTGTTAACTTGCCAGACCACACATTAAGTGCAAATAGTAAGAACTTTGAGAGCCATGAGGTTCACATAATCCACTCACTGTTCATAAGCAGCCAGAAATCAGGTTGAAGGTGAGGTATTTATTGCTTACTTATTAAAGTCATCATATTAGCTTGGTGCTGAATTTACCAAGAGAGCTATATAGATTTTTGGAGCGTGAAGTATCCCTTGAGCAGACCTTAATTTGGGTGATGAAGATCTCCTGTCTGCACATCCTTTTTAGAGAAGATGTCTTTCAAACCTGACACATCTGTGATCTCTCTCTTGTTGCTACTTAACCAGCTCTGTGGCAGAGCAGGACATTGTGTAAAGGCAGTTTCAGAATAAGAAAGGAGTCTGTCTTTGGGGTGAAGCTTTACTGATGTGGCAAGTTTTGCTTTGTTTTCCCTTTGTGCTGCAGATGTGCTGGTGAAACGCCACTTTTTCTCATAGCATTGCCTGCAGATTTAGTGGTAAATTAGGGAGGAAGGACAGTGCCATTGCTGCTGGGTCTCTGGATGTTGTGTGATGACCCAAGCAAGTGACTGTGCTGGCAGCAAGCTGCTAGTAGTGACAAAGATTTCCATCAGCTCAGCTGGTCTCTGGAACAGTATCTTGCTGTGGCTTGATTATGGTTGCATGGGATGCACTTGCAGCTTGCTGCTGTGCTGAGCAGCAGAATGCTCAGAGGTGCTGCCTGGCTGCAAGGCAAGGAGCTAGCTGGGAGGATCCTCCTGGGAAGTCTCTGCGGGCTGACATCAAAACTTCTCACTTTAGTCTTGTCATCACTGTAATAATTATCATGCAAATCATTGATATTTTTAGGCATGCTGTTCCTCTTTGTGGTCACTCTGAGCCTTTATTTAGTAGTAGAAAGGAGAAAATTATTTGGCACCTGTCATAATTGCATCAGTTACTCAGCACAGAAAATTAATTCTGACCTAAAGAAAAAAGGATGGAAAAACCCTCCTTCTCTTTCAAGTTGTCAGTTTTCATTCTACAAGTTAGTGCTAAAAGCCTTTGGGAACTGGTTGGGAATGGAGGTTGTGATGCACAAAAGGTTACTTGATTTGAAAATGTGTTCTTGGTTTTTAGAACAGGTCTTACTAAGCTTTCTTATACCAGGAAACAATGTGACAAGTACCTCTGGAGCTTTAGGATCCCTCAGAGTTCATGCTTGTAAGAACAATTGATTATGCTATCCCACTGGATTAGTGAAAGAATAAGAGTGCTTAGTCTGAAAAAGAAGCTTGCCCTCTGACTGACTTCTACTGCCTTATTTTAATGCCTTGAATAACTTGCTGAGTTGGTATTTTCTAAATACTGTTTTATAGACTGCATGCTCAACTTTCTAGTTGTGTAGAATGCTGTTAAAGAAAGGCATATGATTAATTTCCCTTTAAAGACTCTATTTGTCAGGTTTGTTTAGTAGGTACAGGTGCTAGTGAATCAAGTTTGTTAGTGAAGGAGCTATGCAAGTTGTAAATTATTTTTAGCATTCTTTAATTTAAAGAGAAAAAAATCCTATGATAATGATTGTTATTAGAGAGAATATTTGTGGCCTATGTTACGCACTGTCCTTAAATGCAAACACCATTTATAGAGTATTTATGCCTATTTTACACATCATATACTCTCCCCTTAATGGTATTTTTTCAAAGGTTTGCTTAATTTTCACTTCACACTAGAGGGTATACTGACAAGGGAGGTACTGCCTGATCCTTAATGAACTTTCCATAAAGGAGTTAATGTGCAGAAACCCTTACGAATAAATGACTGCTATCCCCTGATGCCACACAGTGGGATGTAATGAAGCTTTTAAAATAAAAATCCTGAAAAATGCTCCTGATAGCAGTGCACATCTCCAGGTGAACAATTTGCAGTCTGCAGTAGAACAAAGGTACATCATGTTCCATATGATTCTCTCCCACCCTCGTATTTCTAACTTGACCTGAAGTGTGTTTGCTGATATAATTTGGATTAGTCTGCAGCAGTCCACTCAGGGGTGTTGATAACGGTCTCTGTGCATCGTCAAGCATTGGCATGGTTGCAGTAGAGCAGTAGGTACCTTTGGGCCCTTATATTTCCATTAGATTTTGGAACAAATTTTATGTTTGGAGTGGAGCGTTTTGGTTTAGTTTTCTCTGAAACGGGTATAATCTGTGCACACTGAAACTGCTCTGTGATCCAAAGTAGCATGTGGTAAGTGAAGATGCTGGGGGAATTTGCTTCAAGACAGCACAACTACCCCAAATCAAACACTAATGTAGTTTGTTACATGTTGCATGGACATTAATGCACAGAATACAAAATGAATATGTGCCTTTAGGGTATACTCTGTGTACAGATCTTCAACTTAGACATATGTAACCAAAAGCAGCCACACCAAGGTAAATATAAGTACTTAAAGTTTGATGTAAGTGGAAAATCTATATGAAATACTCCATGATTTTATATGTAGCTGTACTGCTGGTGATTTATCACCCTATATATATATATATATGTATCCTTATTTATCCCTTGTCTTTTAAGCTGCACACTTGTTTATAAATTTGGTGCTGCTTTGAAAAGTTGGAAATACTTTTTCTTTAAAACAAACAAAGATAATTTTCTAAACAAATTATTAGTTAATTACAGCTGGAATAATATGTTATGTTGGCCAGAGTTTTCTTCCTGATAGTTAACCATTAAATCAGTTGAATCACAAACTTCTATAGTGTTCTTTAGTCACAGAGCCAGTGCATTAATTCAATTTTGGCAAGTTTGCAAGAGTATTGAGAATGCAGAAGAACTAATAAAATTATAGAATATATAAAGTTGAAGATAGCTGTATTCTATCAAGTAGTTTGTCAGAAATGGAACAAACTGAAATAAAGCCTGAACTTTGTCTCAGTGGGGAAATAAGGAGGAATGAGACACTCTCTTCTTTAGAACTAGTTAGATATTTTTCTTTCTTTCCTTTGGAGGTATGCTACTTCACTGAAACCGAACATTACATGTAAGTGTTCTTGCTGTGACAAAGCTCCTTTCCTGTAAAAGAACAACTGAGCCTTCTGCCTCCTCTTAGCAAGGAGGCCTTTGTTTAAGTTGATATGTAGGCTTTGGGGATCCTTGCTCCTAAAATACTACTTAAACTATCATCCAATTTTTTCCTATTTCTGTTGCTATTAAAATCCATTTTTACAATGACAGCACGAAGAAGTCTGATATGATTTCGAAGTCTGAAAAGGCTCATGCAGGTTACTCTTCACTAATGCATCATATATGCCCAGAAATGTCCAGAGTTCTAGCAGGTTATCAACTTGAAGATGGTAGGTGAACCTTGAGGGAAGACTGTGTCATTTACATGAACAGTTGTAGGACTGGTGCTCTGATACGGTCAGTTCTGTGGCACAGACAACTGGAAGCTTCCTTGCTTGATGAAAATCTCTTATTTTTCAGTCAGGAATTCTTTTCAGATCTCTTCTTTACATTGTTCATATGTTCCTCTCCCTCATAATGAGAATTTCTAATAGTTCTTTTTGTCCTTTCCAAACCAGAATTAGACCACAGCTAGCCAAAGAGAAGATTGAAGGATGCCATATTTGTACCTCTGTCACACCTGGAGAACCTCAAGTGTTCTTGGGAAAAGATAAGGCCTTCACTTTTGATTATGTCTTTAACATAGACTCGCAGCAAGAAGAGATCTATATACAATGTATAGAAAAACTGATTGAAGGTTGTTTTGAAGGCTATAATGCTACTGTGTTTGCTTATGGCCAGGTAAGCTTTACTTTATTTCAAAGTATTTATTTTGGCATAAACATTTTCTTGTGACTGATCTTTCTCTTAAATTATGGAATGCATGAACCTGGGTTTTAGCATCTTGGATTTATTTTAAATGATGTATCCTGTAGGAAACTGTTTAGGAGTTTGTATAGATTCTGTGCAGAATGGCAGCAGAAACACAGACAATATATAGGCAGTAGAATTAATAGTAATGCTGACAATAGTACGAGTCCATGTAATTTCTTAATTCAGCCCAAATGCAGCAGTACAAATTAGTGGCTTAATCAGTTTTTATGTAGAGATAGGTTGTACTGAGATTTTTTTTTCTGAGCAACTATCCATTCCTCTGTGCTTTCAGACATTTTTAGGAAGAGCAGGTTTTTTAAAATAGATCCTAGTGAGCTTCAGGCCACATTGTCTGTGGGCAAAATGACTTTTCATAGAGAACACACCCTCTCAGTGCACTGGGCACATATTTTACTTCTTAAAGCTGAAATATCATTGAGGACAACGTAGGGAAGGCATTATTGTCTTCTGAATATTCCTTTAGGAATTGATTGCATAAATTTTGGTCTTAGATGTTGAATTTTGCCATCGTTAAATGTCATCTTGAACTAGACTTCATCTAGCTAACTTCAGTGAAACAAAGCAGTGTGCAGATCAGTTTAGATTATGTTCAGCAGGATTTTGTTTTTGACTTTTCTCACTAATTGAGTGAAAACACAACACTGCCTTGTTTTCTATAAGGACTTTACATTTAATTATCTTCCTAGTGAAGGTATGTCTTGTATTCTTCAGTGCTGCCTTATAAATTGAAAGCAATGGTAATATTCTGCCTGAGATATTCAGACATCATAATTAAGGGAGTCATTTGATCTACTTCAAATTGCAAATTGAAATTGCAAATGCTGCTTCTACGTTCAAAATATATGCTTTAATTAACAGTTTCGGTTGAAAACATTAACTCTTCTTCTGACCTTGGACATGATAGCTCAAGGGCGATGTAAGCTTAGAAGAAGTTTGTAGGGGAAAGGCTATGAAAGATTGTCTGGTTCCTGCCTTCTTGTATGTGATCTGTGGATAAATGGTAGATTTTGTCCAACTTCTGCTGTTAATCCTTTTTCCCCCCAAAAATGACCTATTGTTTTGCATGTTAATACTGTAAAGATGACAGACTGACTTAGTAGTCACTATCTAGCATTAATGTTCACAAACTGCATTTCTCTGTGTACTATTAATTGTTAAAGTGACTAATCCTTTTTCAATTTAGACAGGTGCTGGCAAAACATACACCATGGGCACTGGGTTTGATGTCAATATAACAGAAGAGGAACAAGGCATTATATCCCGTGCTGTTAAGCATCTTTTCAGATGTATTGAAGAAAAAAAACAAGCTGCTATTAAACAAGGACTTCCACCTCCGGATTTTAAAGTGAATGCACAGTTCTTAGAGGTAAATACAGTTTTTTTGCATGTAACTCCATGTTTTTTGGCTTTTTTTTAAAGCCAATTAATCTTTTCTTTTTGTTTGTTTGTTTGTTTTTGTTTGTTACTTTTATTTCTTTTCCCACAAGATGTTTTGAATTAATCTTCAAGGTTTCAAAAGGACATTTTAGGGAGTTTATTTTAGCTCTTCAGAATATGGAAAAAGAGTCTTTTTATCTTATTCCAATTATTTTAGTAGTTTTCTTCACAAGAGTTATTTTGAAGTGCAGAAGTAGTCATGTTGGCCATTATTTACCCCTTTCTGCAGCACACATATTTTTGTGGGGCCTGTTGCTCTTGTGTGTTTAATTCTTTACAAAACCTTAAAGCAAAAAAGTGCATATGTATAAAAAGAATCAGTTGTACTTTGTGCCTTTGAACAGTCACCATACTTTGCCTGCCTTTGACACGTTGCCATAGATTACTTTAGTTTTTAAAATCTGTTCAGGAGATTTGTTACATTCATTTCACCGAAGAAGAAGCCTAGCATAAAAATACTTCTTTTTGTGATCCCCAGTGATTTAGGATTGGGGATCCATGTCACTGTTACTGCTTTCATTAGATCTGGATAAAACCTGGGTCAGTGCTGAGGAAAAAATGTTCTCTTTGTGTTTTTGTTTTTTTTTTTTTTTTTTTTTTTTTTGTTTACACAGTTACTGGTAGGAGAGGCCATAACATCTGTGATCTTTCCAACCTGTGACAGCTGTTGGTTTAAGTCTTGCAGCTTTTATGCTGTCTCTCCTGCCTGTGAAACTATTTGTTATTTCATTGATTTGGGTGTAATGTATTTACACTTACTACCAAGCTGCAGAAGCCAATACTTTAAGCACACAGAAAGGAAGAATCAACTTAAGGAAGAGCATGTGTAAATGTGTATTACTTAGTTTGCGTCTCCAACTTTACTTCAGGGGTGAAAGAAACCCCACTTTTGTATTACTCAAAAGAAAAAATGATTTTCTATTACAGTTGAAGTAAACTAGGTCTTTAGTCATATATTCCTACAACTGTTTTAAAGATTAACAAGCTGGCACTGGTTTTCCACTAGGATAGGTTTGTCATGGCTAACCTTAAGCAGAGGTTTTGTAGCTCTGACTAATGTTTGCCTAGAGAGTGCCTGGGCTTGAGCATGAGCCACGAGAATGCTGCACTCCCCTGTTCTCTGAACACTGGGGAGCTGCAGCTTCACTTCTGCTTAGGCAACTGCAGCAGTAGTGTAAGGAGTAGTAACCAGTGTAACTTCTAAATGCTTTGTGGTTTTTTATATAATATTAGAAATATGACTGCAAGAGTCCCACAATACAGAACAGTAATTGAATGTTAGTGGTGATGGTATGCGGAATTGCAGCCATTACAACATATTTCAGATGAAATCTACATACTAAAACCTCTCTTGTTTATCTAATTTAGAGAAGGATTAAATGATGTACATAATAATTTCTTCCTTAACAAAATGTCACTTCTTTGGTGGATTTTTTTTTTTTATCGTTCTAAGGCTAAATTGGGACTTCCTGCCTTTTCATACTGTACTCTTGTATCAGAATGTATCCTTTTCCTCCCATCTTATTTACCATTAGAGCTGGATTATATAAACAATAATTTAGTTACCGAACAAGTTGAAGCAAGGTTTTATTTTGAAGTCTGACAGCTGGGTAACTGTTTGGAACAGTGACTTCTGTTTGCTACTTTCTTGTCTTTCTTTAGTTTGCTGCAGTCTTCTCTTAACTCTTTGCTTTCCTGTTTTCATAAAAATAGACATATGCAGCCCCACACAATTGTAGCTGCATTATCAAGATCCTCTCTAAATTGTGGCATCTGTTTACTTGCACTTAGCAAGGTAAAGTATTAGTAAGAGGGCTCCTACTTAGAATATTTCTGCCTAATAATGACATATAATTAATTTTTAATATGTTAAAAATTAAAAGCATCACATTCACAAATGCTGAGCCTTTTCTTCTTGGGGATAGATCTCACTTGTGAGAGGAGGAAGCCTTTTGCTTTCAGTATATGAGAAAGTACATTGGGAGAATACAGATCCATTGCAATGATTCCTTGGCTTTTACCTAGGGACTGTGGTCAGGAATTTAATCAGTCTGGCCTAAGCTCTGCTGAAGTAAGTTGGTATAACCAAATTAAAGACAGTGGAAATGTTCCAGTGTACGTCAGCAGGGACCTGCTTTTTCTGTTTGTTATTTCTTTCTTTATTTTGTTTCCTCTGATGTCTTCAGTTGGATTTAAACACTTCCTAAAACTTGGAGCATTCTTATAAAATGATAATCCATGTCCTGTAACAGATAGCTACATAGTACTTTCTGATGTGTTTCCTTGTTCTGGTATCATTTACTGACGTAAAAGTCTGATGTGTACAATGATATTGAATTGAAAGACCACTAAATGGTATTTGCCTCCAGGAGACCCAATGACACAGGCAATGAACACAAAGCAGCCTGAAACATTCAAGAGATAGTTGCTGTGGCTCATGTGATTGTGCCTGAAAGTTGTGACTCAAATCTGAGGCACTAAAGTGTAGGTATTGAATGGAGGAAAGTACAAAAGCCCTGCTCAAGAAACCATCCCATAGTATTTTTGTCCTGTTGGTAAGCATCTTTAATAATCAGCTTGCACAAAAAACTATTACAGGTTAAATTCCTTCTAGGCCAGGAACAGTTTATCTAAATGAAGGTGAAACATAGAATTAAGGTGTGAGGGAGGAGACGAGAAAAGGTGTGCTGGCAGGGAGAGCAAGTGGAGTGAGTTTGAAGTGCTTGGTGGAAGGGTGCAGCCAACTGAATCAACAAAACAAAAGGAAAGCCCAAGGTCAAATCTGAGGAGAGCAGGTGCCTGCCACAGAAACCCCTGCTGTGGTTGTTCTGCTGGCATCTAGAGCCTCCACTTCCCTGGTCTCACTAAAGAATCTTCTCCCAGATCTGACAATGTGGAGGAAGTTATGGCAGCTTTGGGTGGCGTAATTGTTAAGTGTGCAGGTGGCTTAATTTGCAGTTGCTCTATTATCATATTGTCCTTGTGAGTTTGGATGTCCCTTAGCATCTATTCTGAGAGCCTTGACATTTGGAGTTTTAGAACTTTCTGTATATACCATGCACAGTTTTGTTAGTTTTGGAGGAATTCCTTCCTAAAATAATACGGTTTCTGTCTTTTTTGTTTTTTTTCCTCCTCAGCTTTACAATGAAGAAATTCTTGATCTGTTTGATACCACACGTGATATTGATGCAAAGAATAAAAAATCAAATATTAAAATACACGAAGATTCAGCAGGAGGAATTTATACAGTGGGTGTTACAACCCGAACTGTGAATGGAGAATCAGAGGTGATAACTGAAAATAAGTTGCTCTGTAGCATATCAGATGCATTCTAAAAATCTTTTCTGTATGTTTTGTTAAGCAGGTAAAAAGATAGGTTTTGCTTGCTAAATCTGAATTAAAGTTTTCTTTATTTTCTGTAGCGTTAATTCTGCTAAATGTTTGATAGTAATTTCCTAACACTTGAATTTGCTAGAAACACACTTTTACTAATAATGTAGTTCTGCTGGGAGAAAAGATTTTGGCATGTGTGTAAATCTGATCTCCCAAATCTTGTATGTGGTGTTTTGTTGGTTTTTTTTTTCCTGTGACAAGAAAGCTTTGCATTATGACTGGTGTGAGTTAAACTGCTGTTTGTGTGCATTGCAAATCTGAATACAAATATTAATTTACTGTGTGCTTTTGTATCACCTTTTTGCCACAGGTGAATGAAACGAAGGTTGCTATGTTACTACCTGGGGACAGCAAAAAGATGGGCACAAAGATTAAAGCATTTTCTTTTAGAAACCATAGAAAATACTTATGCTTGCTTAAGTACCTTTGTGCTTTTTGACCTAAAGGAACTGAAATTGTATCAAAGAGAAAAAGCTTATTTATACCTAAAGCCATAAGTGTTACCTTTTTATTTAAACTGCAAACAGTGCAATGTACCTCTTGTCTATTTTCTAGATGATGCAGTGCCTAAAGCTGGGGGCTTTGTCTCGAACCACTGCCAGCACTCAGATGAATGTTCAGAGCTCACGGTCTCATGCTATCTTTACTATACACTTATGTCAAACCAGAGTCTGTCCTGCATTTAACACTGTACGTATCTTTGCTTGTTTTAATCATCACTTTAGTAACCGTTTTTCAAAAGGTGAATATTGTTTTAGCAGCCACTGCTATCTGAATTGCACTTAGTAAAGATGCTGCAGTCATCATCATGCTGGATGAATTCATTAAGCATTATAATGATTTGATTTAATCTGTGCCTATGTAACCATCTTCTAGCCAGAGGCAACCATAAAACTGCAGCCTCTTACATGAACCAGCCCATTCTCCTCTAGCATTTTCTTCATTATTTTGTTGCAACATACACAAGTAAGAAAGTTAAAATGTAATTTGCCTTTAATTGGGAAAGTGTTTCAAATTGTGTTAGTATTTAGTGGGTTTAAGCTTGTAGTCAGCAAACTGAAAACACTTGGATGTTCCAGATTAAATGTTGATATCCAATAAGGAGCAAGTAGTCAAGCATTTGATTCCGAGGCTTAGTCTATGTTTTAAATATGTATGTGTTTGGGGTTATGTGCTTAACCTGAAATTTAAATTATGAATGTACATGGAGCTGTTCTGTAGGAGATGTTTCATGTGACTGTTTGGTTGGTAGTTTGTTGGTATACCTTGTAAAGAGGGGAGTTTTCAATAAATCCATATTACTTAAAACTACAGTAGCTTCAGAGGGCCTTATTTTGATTGTTCTAAAGGTATCAATTTTAAAATATTTTGGTGAACTCCTAAGTGTCTGGCTAGCATTTTACACACAGATATCAAGCTTTCAAGCATGTGAAACAGGGAATTGGATTTGTAGTTGTAGTACTTTTTGAGGGCAGCTTGCTTTTTTTTGTAACGCTACAAATAATCATTTGCAGGCAAAATGAGTGTCATTCCCTGGTCCTTTGCGGTATGTAGACCTGCTTTATGTACCTGTTAAAAATACTTCTTCCTGGTCTCCACGCTGAACCTGGTGGTGTGCACAGCTATCTGTCTTCACTTGGGAGGGACTGGCATCACACTTGGAGCCCAGAGAGGGCACCTCAGTCACTGCGTGGTGACACTGTCTGTTCAGAGGTTTTGTTGAAAACTGTCCATTTACCTCTGGGGAGTGAGGGAACTCATCTGGGAGCCCCACTTCTCTCAGGCTGTCAGCACTGCAGTCTGCCTGTGCAGGTGCACTTGTAGCCTTTCCCACCAGCTGAGCCACATGCAGGACTCTTGCCTGGCTCTGCCTGGCTTTTTACAGATACTTGTGTTAGAGGAACAGGTGTCTGCCTTCTGTCTTACATCAAACTGGTTTGTTTCTCTTTTTTCTTGGGAGATATGAGCAAAGTAATTTGATGGTCTGGAGCTGGGCATTCCTAGATCCTTCAATTGTGAAGACAGCACCCTCTACTTTCCTTGCGGTGTTTAGGAGAGTAGAGGTTAGGCCTGACACTGGCCTCTGAATGCTCCTGGAATATAAATTAATATGAGCTATTATTGGGTGTCCAGGAGAGATGCAGCTCAAGTTTCTGTAGACAACAGTTTTGGGAGACCTTTGTTACCAGGGCAACACAGTTTCTCCTGCTCAGATGACAGCATTGGCTGCTTCCCCTCTGGGGCAGGCAGCCAGGGCTACAACACAGACACACCATTCCTCACACTGTGTTCACACTGTCCGTGCTTCTTGGGAGTTTCTGGTTGTACATTTGACTTAGTAAATAAGTAAGAGTGAAAGCATGCTTTGAGGGCTGAGAAAGAGAGTGTGGGCAAACAGCAGTGTAAATGTCAAAATATCAGAAACAGTGATTTATAGTACAGCTACGCTAATGGACAGAAATAAGCTTGGGATTATCTAATGAACAAGGGTAATTTTGCTTCTGTGCTTTGGCACATGAAGTGGAAAGAGTGGCTGAGGCTGTGGTAGCTCACTGTAGTGCAGTGAGGCCCCCCACACTGACAAAGGCATGTGTCAAGTGCCAGTTTTTACAGCTTACTTGGGCTGTGGGGAAGGAACCTCTTCTCCCTTGTTGCCTCCTCTGTCCCCATTTTCCGGTCAAGTCAGAAGTGCTGGTAGAGTACTGGCTGCTAGGAAACTGGCTTAAAAATTAATTCCTACAATAAAATGGAAGAACCATGCCACAGGGATGCTGATGATGGGGATCAGAGTTATAAAAACAAAATATCTTTCAGCTATTTGGGGGGTTTATGAACCAAGTGAGTCAGGAAATTATATAATTAAGTTTGGTATTTTTTAATCAATTTCCTTCAACTGATTTAAGACTTGCCT
>JAVHNF010020819.1:16143-27493 GCA_034783455.1 Micropsitta finschii | reverse complement strand
AAAATCACAAGCATAATCATAGCAACAAAGGCCCTGTCTTCAACTCTCATTTCTTAAAAAAATGATCCTAGTTCCCCCCCATTTAAATGGAATAAAATGGTTTTTTGCCCTCATAGCATTGGATTAAAGACCAGTTACAGGTATAGAAGAGGGCTGAGTTAATGCTTGCATATTAGGCTTGAATAAATAGATTTGAAGAAAACTGATAAAATATGTATTGAAACTAAAAATCTCTAATCAAAAGGGGGGAAAAGAAGTGTATTACAGCATATTATATGACAATGGCACTCTTCCTTAAGCTCATTCTTTACTGAATAAAGAACAGTAGATAAAATCAGTTCCAAAACTGGCCTTGGCAGGATGCAGCCACCTATTTTCCCATACCTATTTCCACTGAACCAAATCCAATGAAATATAAGTGAAATAATTCACATAAAAGAGGAATACAATCTGAGTATTTTTTGCAAGTACATCTTTAGTAAGTCTTGACTGTATTCTAGATGGGCAGATTGCACTAGGTTTTGGTTCCATTCTCCACTCAGCCATTGGTATCTTCATTACGGCTTCCAGTAAGGATGTTATTTAGTAACTAATTTGCTTTTGTAAATGTGAATCTTATGCCTGCAAATTGGAATACAAATGCAGCATCTTGGTCCTTGCAACTTGTAACAAATAGAGTTTCTGTTATTCTTCCTCATTTTAATCCATCTCTCTACCTTTATTTGTTTCCTATGAGTCATCTGTTTCAGTCAGTAAGTTAGAATGAACTCATCCTTCAAACCTCTAGCCCATTATTGTGCTTCCTAATTCCAGAAGAGAATGTGTCAGCTCAGCTGAGGTGAGAACACAGCAATATTTGACCTTCCCAAAGGATGCTGCAACCAGCTCAGCTACTGAGTAGTATTTCAGCAGAATTTTGTTATTGTCTTGTTATTGTCATTCTGGTCACCCATAAATATGAAGTATGTTTAAGCAGGCAAACTGCAGTACTGGGAGAATCAGCCTTTAGTTGAATGAGTAGCTATTAGAATGACAAAATGACAACTTAGTCTTAGATTCTAGATTCTTAATTGGAGAAGGTAAAATAGTTGCTTGAAGGGTGTTGTTATCTTGTAATTAGATTCTAATAGCACCCACAGTACTAACTCTCATACTTCAATTAGATATATCTGAGCACATCTGGTGCAATACTTTTAACAGTTCAACAGAAAATATTACAGAAAACAGTGAAAATTAAAATATAAAGTTAAGAAGACACTGCTGGTGACAACTTTTTTACTCAACAGTTTGACACAGTTCCTTTAAGGAGATTATATTTTATATCAGGCAGAATATAATTATGTATGACGGTTTTTTCTTTGTACTGAACTATACCTCATGACAAAATTAGTTTGATCTGCACAATAAATCGCTTTCCTTTGCACAGTAAATTTCTCTTGGCTGCACAAGCTTAAAAAAGTGGTAGCTGTAGCAATCAGTTTCTTTTCACTCCCTGGGAAGACAGCAATTTGACAGGAAAGGGAGATATTTAAAAACAATGCAGGTTTGATCGAAGATTACCTGAAGTATTTGGAGAGATGCCCTTTGACTGTGTTGAGCTTTAAACAATATTCAGGAACTGAAATGCTGCTTCCTCTCCGTGCTGCCTCCCCCGGCAGGCCTGGTTGCTGCACCATGGTCCTTAGCTGGTTTGGCTGCTTCTGCCTCCTGCTGTCCTGCCTCTGTGGGAACTGCCACCATGAGGAACTTCTGCAAGATCCTGGGGATGTCCTGCAGCACCTCCATCAAGGACATCAAGAAGGCCTACCAGAAACTGGTGCTGCAGCTCCATCCTGACAAGAACCCTGACAACTCCTGGACACAAAAGTTCCAGGAGCTGGGGGCTGCCTATAAGGTGCTGTCAGATGAGGAGAAGAGGAAGCAGCATAATGCATATCGTGAGGAGGACTGAAGGACAGGCACCAGAGCTTCCATGGAAACATCTTCTCACACTTCTTTGGGGACTTTTAATTCATGTTTGGAGGTAACTCTTGCCAACAAGACAGGAACATTCTCCGAGGAACAGACATTGTGGACCTGGAGCTACACTTGAAAAGGTATCTTCAGAAAACTTCGTAGAAGTTGTCAGGAACAAGTCAGTGGCAAGACAGGCACCTGGCAAATGGAAATTAAATTGCCATCAGGAGATGAGGACCACTCAGTTGGGTGCTGGATGTTTCCAGATGACTCATGAACTCGTTTGTGATGAACGTCCAAATGTCAAGCTTGTGAATGAGGAGTGAGCACTGAAAATAGAGGTAGAGCCAGGCATGGGGGGTGGTCAGGAATATTCTTTCACTGGTGAAGGAGAACAAAAAACTCACTGGAGAGAAGAGAGGAGATAAATGAAGGACTCATTGCAGTGATGAAGTCTGCTTGTACACCTGGTTCATTTTCACCACGGGAAACACCCCAGGCACCACAAGGACTGCAGGCAGTCTTTGCTTTCCTGGTTGTTCCCTTAACTGCAAAATAAAGTTCACCCATGTGTTTATAATTCTTTAATTAAAAAAAAAAATCAAAACAGAAGTGCCATGAGGATAATAAGGGGGCTGAAGCACCACTTATACTAAGACAGGCTAGGAAAGTTGGGTCTGTTCAGCCTGAATCTCAAAGCAGCCTTCCAATATCTGAAGGGGGTCTGCAAGGATGCTGGAGAGCGACTCTTCATCAGGGATTGTAGCAATAAGACAAGGGGTAATAGGTTTAAATTTAAACAGGAGATTTATGTTAGATATAAAGAAGTTCTTTACTGTGAGGGTGGTGAGGCACTGGAAGAGGTTGCCTGAGAAAGCTGTGAAGCTCCATCCCTGGAGGCGTTCAAGTCCAGACTGACAGAGCCTTGGGCAACAAGGTTTAGTGCAAGGTATCCCTGCCCATGGCAGGCGAGTTGGAACTAGATGAGCTTAAGGTCCTTTCCAACTCAAACCATTCTATGATTCTATGAAACAAAATTACTCAGCTTTCTGATATGAAGCCTTAGACTTCTAAACATAAATGCAACAGGGCAACAGAGTAAAAGAAAATAAAAAGAAGTGCTTTGAACAAAGAATTGTGTATCCTTTAAAACTCTTTTCCCCTTTATGAGAATGGGACTAAATCCCATGCTGTTCTGAGTTTCTTTCTCTTACTTCTGCACACAGAGGAAGAATCATGTTATGGCTTATGCATATTCTTGTCTTTCTTTCTAGGTGAATATGTTCCTGAGGGTTTGATGACTTCCTGTTCCTGGGACTACATGACTTTAACACCATCAGTCCGTGCATACACAATGCTGCTTTTCTGCTTTGTCTTTTTCATTCCTTTGATTGCTATCATATACAGCTATGTCTTTATATTTGAGTCTATCAAGAAGGCCAACAAGTAAGTAGCCAACAGCTTTAAGCTTTTGCCCTTCCATTTCATTGCCTGCTTATTTTCTTGAAACAAAGACTAAGAAAAGAAAATTGGGAAGATTTTCACTTTTAATTTGTATGCATGACTGAAAAAGGAAACCAAACAAGAATTCTGTCAACAATCAACATGGTAAGAAGCATGATGCTTAGAAGGGCCATTCCTGAATTTACACCAGAGCTGTTCAGTATATTGGCTAATGCTGCCGGAAATGGTATGAGTAGCAGCAATAGAAATATGAAGGATGAGAAAGGAGCACAGAAATTAACCTACCAAAAGAAACACTAGAAAAATAACAAACACCTAACAACAGTGCATCAACAGCTACTAAGAATGAGAAAAAATGACTGCTACTGCTGAACCCAGGACATCAGGATAAAACTTTCCTCTGCACTACAGCTACAAACATATTGACATCAAGATCTACCAACCACAAATGGCTTTTAGGGAATAAAGTGGGTTGCAAGAAAGGAAAGGCTATTAATATGCTAAGGCTCTCATGTAGGATCATATTTACTACAAAAAAATACTAGCAACTATTATAAGGCAATTTACCAGTGACAATGATTTCACTGAGTATGAAGACCTGCAACTTTCCACTTTATTATAGAGATACTTTCCTTTTATAAAGAAAGGTCAGACACACTATGAGCAGCCAGAGAGTAATGCTTTGGCACTCATGTTGCCTCTCAGTAAAAAGACCTTTTTTCTTCCCCTTATTTTACCCAGCTTTGGCGTAGTAACTTGTTACCTCTTTTACAGGAAAATTCCTCACAAGAAACCACACAAATTCATATGTCATGTTCTTAGGTAAGAATAAGTCTAATTATTGAAATATGTTCCTCAAAACCACTCAAAATACCTATTAATATTAGAATTTTTCAGAATGCAACCTTGTTTGAGTGGGTCAAGCTTTTATTATCAGTTAATATTTATTATTATTTGCCTGTCAACAGCAGATTATTTAATTTCTCACTACCAATACACTAAACATTTGTGATTTTATCTATAAATTACTATATTGACACTCGGGAGGCTGGCACAAAAAAAAAAAATATGTCACTTGAGCTTTTAAATAAGTACGTATTGCACAGCTATTATGTACCATAAATAACACACCTTGACCATAACTGCTTCCCTAACTCTTTCTTGGTAGACTAAAAAATATCTACAGCTGTCTTCTTGGAGAGGTTGCTGTAGAAAAGTGTTAGAAAGGATTCTGAAGAAAAGCTGGATTGGTTTGGTTTGGTTTTGTGGTTTTTTGTTTACCTGTTTGTTATTTTTATTAGAAAAGAGAGCTAGCATTGTGGTTGTGGTAAAAGAAAACTACAAGGTATCTGAGAACATGACACTCATTCACCATGCAGTTTACCTATCTGGCCTAGTAGCAGCACAGTTGCCCACACTGCTGCACATAACAGCAATTCCCTGTCTCCTTTGGAGCAAGGACGGTTGGATCAAGTGAAGGAGTTCATCAGCCTACATAAGCCTCTTTGTGCCAACAGCAGCTCCACATAAAATCCTATGCACACGGTGTAAATGAAATGTGCAAGATCTTGGCTGTGACTGAAAACCATCCCATGGGATCCCAACTACAAATGTTTACAACAAAAAATTCATTTCAAATATTCATCGTGCAAGTTGAAATCATAAAGAGCTTGATCATTCTCCAAATTTTGGTATATAACCAAACAAACCCAGAAGCAGGCTTTCAAAGAATAAATTTCGGCCAAAATCTACCCTTACAGGAATTCTATCAAATGTAGCAGAAGCTCTACAGAAAACTCAAGAGGCTTAAAAATTAACATCATCTGAAGTTTCACTGATTGTCCACCAACACAGTATGTATATTCTAAACTCTGAGTGCACTAAGTATAAATCAGATCTCCAGTAATACCCAGAAACCAGCAACTCCCTGGCCTCAGAGTATATCACGAGCTTTTGGTGGGGTCTTTTGTTTTTGTTAAAATACTCTTTTTAAACAGCTTTTGAAGTCTACACCCAGGAGGATTACAAAACTACCGTACGATTTCGATTAAAGAAACACTCAATGTTTCAGACATTAGCCAAGTCACTACTGTGTTAAAAATTAATGTTTGTTTAAAAAATAAACACACAGGAATACGAACTAGCTAACCTCCTGGTGGCATTTTTTAATTCAATCACATTTAGGACTAGCACAGAGAGTAAATCAGTGGCCCTTTTCTGAACATGAACTTCAAAGAAAACCATCCTGAAATACCAACTGGTTGTGCTGCAGTCTGGTCACAGTGTTAAACTAAGTTTTAGGTTCAGTTCTATAACCGATTTAGTCTTGCAAAGATGGGGGCTGTCCCTAAGAGGAAGCTGTCCTGCCCCTCCACACTGCTGCTCATGCATCCTAGTGTGTGCCGGCACTACTGTTTGTGCAGCTACACCATGAGTCAGGTCAGGGAAATGATCCATCTGAAAGTTAGCTAGGAAAATAAAAATAGATCCATTTTCAGCCAAATAAATTTCCTGCTATGATTCACCATGTCACCAGTACAAGCACAAGTGCCAACACAACCAAGCAAGAAGAGGACATGACACTTCCCCCATTTCAGCAACAGCTTCCACTTAACACAAGTTTCAAGTAAACATGGAACTGAATCTATCGGGGGCAAGTTCACAAGCTCCTAATTAAAATACAGTAGTTGCTGCTGTTCCTTAAGATAAGAATAAACTTGTTCAGAAAAGTTTCCAATGTATTAGTCAGCATACATAAACTGGCATGATATTATAAAAGCCAGCACAGTTCAAA
Organism: Micropsitta finschii; assembly: GCA_034783455.1. Taxonomy (NCBI): domain Eukaryota; kingdom Metazoa; phylum Chordata; class Aves; order Psittaciformes; family Psittacidae; genus Micropsitta; species Micropsitta finschii. The sequence goes on along the minus strand of JAVHNF010020819.1, from coordinate 21,279 downwards.
ACAAAGTGAGTGGATATTAGCTTTAAAGTAAAGCTAACAATGCTGTATTGAAAGCATGCTATTTTGTAAGTCTTTTCGTATGTGTAAAAGGTTAATTAATCCATCTGCACATAGGGTCAAAGAGTATAAGCAGAAGTAGAGATGTTGTTATGTTCCTATGGATTACTCTCCCAGTGATCACTGCTCAGGTGTTTCCTTCAGTCTCTGGAAGACATCTAGCAAAAAAACCCTAACTTTAAGAACTGATAAAGGACAACTGGGGTTTTGCATCTTATTAATAACTCCTCCCTTTGTGCACCCTAACAGATTTCCCCTCTTCCTTTGCAGCATGTCAGGAAGATAATCAAAACCCCAAAAATCACCATCAGGCTGAACTTCAACTGCCATCAGACTCATTCTGCTCCCCAGATAAACGACTGCATTTTAAAAAGCATGAATATTGAAATGTAAGGCGCTCAGACGTTTCACAAGGATGAACAAACATTCGGGAAGCCTCTGACATGCAGCAGCACACTATTTCCGTTTTACCTGAGAGAAACTGTGACTTAGACAAATTCAAGTTAAAATCCACAGTACTGACTGCCAAATTTAAGATACTGTTCGCCCAGTTCTATACATGATTTACCATCTTACATGTCTGTCTTTATTACATAGTTGTCTGTGAGTTTATCGCAACCAAAAACACAGCACTTGTACAGAGTAGCAATTGGATCTCTCTATGGTGGCGTGGTTCTTATTGTCTAGGCCTATTTAGCAGCTATCTGTGAAGACTGTTCTGGTTTCAGTAACTTTCTTAGCATGGCAATGTTGATAAAAGACCAGCAGGAAGCTATCCCCAGTAAAATTTCAGACCTCAACTGTTCCAATGTGAATAACTGAGGATTACACAGCTTGAAATTTCTGTGCAAAAATGGTGACAACTAATGAAGGTGGGAACTTTCCCCTTTTCCACAGTTAATATGCTACCATATTGAAATTAACTGTTTTGGGGAAGACTACCCCCAAACGCAAAACAGACAACATTTCAAAAGTGACCCGAATCTATCTTGAAAAAGGGAATGTGTTTTCTTATCAGTATACTGGCATCTGACACATCCATTTCCTATCTTCCTATCAGTTTTAGGAAAGCACTCTGTAAGAAAGCAAACTGTAAATTCAGAACTCACTGTAAACAAGAGGTCAGCTGCAATGATCTGATTACAAAGAAATTTACTTAGATTTACAGAAGTAAGCAAACACTGCCCTGATCTGCAAGACAAGCAATCAGTAATAACCAAGACTAGCTAGGACACAGATGCTACTGAAGAGGACTGGAAAAAATTAGACGTACATCTACATTACAGATTAAGAATTTACATCTGAAGTGTATCTCGATTATCAACCATTACAAGCTTTGGCTTACACTGTGACTGCACCTCACACATTCCCACTCTCAAGAGGCTCTCAGTTCATAGAACCAGACACGACAGTGTGTCCAAAGCTCTAAAAACATGCACAGATAGTACAGACACCAAAATCTAAGCACCTCTTGACAGATTTGCTCTGACTGCATTACATTATGTGCTAATGGAAACCTAAGAAACCCTCCCAGCACAAGTCAAAGGTCTATGCTGCTGGAACTGAGCAATACTGTTTTACCTGCAATTTAGGAAAGATCAAACCACTCTCAGTAAGCTGAACACTGAATAAATCTCAACTCCTACCACCATCTTCTTGTCACGTTTTGGTGGGAAAACAGCTCTCATCAACAATCAACAGATTGCAGAGATGCTCATGAAGGGTTAACGGTTCCTCCAAGAAAACAAGGCAAGCAAGACAGCACTTGAATAGCTACGAAGCATTCTTCCCTTTTCCTCCACCTTCTATCCTTCTATTCATTCCCTAAACCACCATTAGCCTGATCTCTTCGCAAAGCTTTTTTCTTGATGTCTCAATTTGCAGTCTTAATTGCCTCTTTCATATTGGTGCCCTAAACCTTTGACTTCTCAGTCCAGTGAAACTCCTTCAGGACCCAGTTTCAAGTTACAGCTGTTGACCTTAACAATGTTTTTGAAGATTACAGCAGGGGTAGTACAAAAAGTGGGTCCCACAGAGGCATAAACTGACTGACCTAGCAGAGGTAAGAACAGGCACGCTGACTGGCTTTGAAATAAAAGCACAAAGACTTGGGAGATTTGCTGACCTGGCATGAAGGTATATTGAGGGAAGATGATTTTTTAATGAGATATCAAAAGGCCTGGTACTGCAAGCAAGTTATGCTTACAATAACATCATTTTCAATGTGAAAGTGACATAAGCACAAATGGATTTAAGTTTAATCAATGGACTGCAGTATGCCAAAGGTATTACACAGTGTGACTATTTAAGCTTTAAATAAAAAGCACGAGTTTTATTTAACAGAAAACATGTATTTGGGAAACAGTTCCTCAAAACTGTTCCCCACCAGCAAACTTTTGACATATGCTGGTCATGCAGTATGTCAAAAAAATTACATCTGCCAGGCCATAAGGATTATGAGTGAGAAAGGGACAATGAGCTGTTAACACCTTGCTTCCCTAAATCCCTGCAACAGAGAATGGTAACCATGCTTCTTTAGAAGTATTGCCCTAATGGGTAACAAAGTGGTATGAATAAGAGAAGCCAGCATGAATGGGGAAACCCTTCAGAAGCTGAGCAATCAGGGAGCATTCATTACATAGGAAATGGAAAGGAGATACAAGCATATGTAGCATCAGATTGTTCAGAACACTCAGAAAACCCAATTGCCTAGGTGTTCTCCTGTGTAACAAACAACTTGTTGTCAGGAACAGTAAAAGCACTTTTCTACCACAAAACTCAGGACACCTGAAAGCCCAAAGCCCAGGGTGTTAAGTGCCAGAAACATGCCTTACAAGCCACTGAAAGAATGGTATTGTTAAATAGGGATGATGGTTAGATATTAGAGAGCTTGCACTGTCATTTTTTCTCTCTTTCGTCCTCATGGAGCTGCCTCTTTTAAATTCACATATTTTACTAGAACTTAACAGTAATTTGCTTTTCCTATTAGATAGAATTAGAGTAGAAAGATTACAATAAGAAAGGTTTATTTAGTTTCAAGTCGTTCATCAATGAAAACTTTACCTTAAACTACTATTTGTTAAGACAATTAGAAAAACATAGTTTACATTTCTTCTATTTTATGTAGCAGATGTTCCAAGACAGTCTATTTAAATTTGTCTGCCTTTGAGGTGTGTTAAACTACTCAAAGAATTCCGACAATCTGCAAACAAGATTTCTGACAGGTTGTGAATAACACTCAATTAGTTCCATAACTTCTGAGATTAATTTTTCAATCAAGGCATTCCTGTCCCCACCAAAAAGAAGAAAAGAAGAAAAAAAACCCCACAAGCACTTGAACTCAGTTTCCAGTGTGCATTTCCAAACTTAACATCTGTTTGGTCTCAGTTCAACTGTAAAACTCAATTGTCCATTAAATACTTGGTTCTTATTTGGCTCTTCTTCTGGATGGGGGGTGAGCGGAGAGGGGGAAAGATGTGATATCCAAAGACTGTAAGTAATCTGTATTTTAAACAACAACTGTATTGCTACAGAACAACAGATACATTCCACTACACCATTTACTATTCTTGACAGTAGATATAACAACAATAAATATTTTCCACATGGTTATTTCTTAAAATCCCATGATACCTGCATCATGTCCTGAACTGCAAAAATGACAACAGACCAGCAAGCAGTTGAGGGAGTCTCATCACAGTAAGTCAAACAAATGCTATGAACTCTATGAGTTTAGAAACACGAACACTACTTCAGGTAATTCAGTTCTGGATACTAAGAAATTATAAAAGGCTGTACTTTGGGTAAAAAAAAAAAAAAGAAAAACTGAGTGAAAAATGGTATTACAGTATGACAGTGATACACTGTGTAGAGGACAATCTCATTATAGGAAAGCTTCATGACATCTATTTTTTAGCACCATTTCATTACATCAAACTTCTTCTTAAGTTACCATGGTTAAGCCAGAGCAATTTTATACTTCAGTTCCCTCTCTATAAAATTAGTATAGTAGTACTTCTATATACTTCAGGTGAGTGTTATGAGAAAATGAGGACGGGAAAAACTGTGAGATTATATTAAAGTCACCTCCATAAGCAAGTCGGATACACTGTTTATTCAATATAATTTGGGTAAAAATATATTCTGTAAGACTTGTAAAGATTGCCATAACAAAGGGCATCATCTAATGCAACACACTAACATGCAGAAGCCTAAACAGAGGTACAGTAATTGAAGTATGAGGACAGAAGCACTGCCTTAAATGGGCAACATTTTGCTTTGTCTTTAAATAGTGATTTAGCCATCTTGCTCTGCAGTACACATTAGGTATATTCTCCCAGATTTAAAAATAAATAAATAAAAATATTTATTAAATTAAAGAAAAAGCTAGTTGACATGATAAATTTAGAACTGGGTCCTTTAAAATTTACCATCTGTGTCAATTTTTCCTTGGTCCCAAATGATCCTTTAATAACATGGTAACAAAGATTCTTAAAGCTTTTCATATGTTTAAACTAATTGAAATCTTGTGCACAGGTTATATATAAAGAAATTAGGTTGCAATTAAGCATAGTTATTACTGATTCTTAAATCTAATCGTTGTGACTATTATAGACCACAGACAAGGTCAACTCTACAACTCAGGAAACTTTAGCTTTGAAGAAAAAAGCCACCTGAATTATATGCACAAAACCCACTTTTGTAATGACACAGCTCTAATCATGCAAAATATGTTCATCCATTTAAAAAGCCAGCTGTTTCCAAACTGATCAATTAGAAACATATCCCCCCTTAGTAAAACATAATTTACTAAAAACACATTAAGTAAAATTAAAAATACTCTTACAACAATTTAAACAACACTCTGCAAAACATCATGCTTATAAGCAAATATAAAACGTAAAAGTCATTTCAGCAGTTACTGCAGAGTCCTTACACTAAATGCATAAAAGTCAAATATGTGCTTTAACTTCTGCATATCAGCAGCAAGGTTCAGATTATTGTATTCCAGATTTTTAGTCAAGATCCCTTCTCTTTTGCCTGCATGCATTAGAACAAGAAACACTGGTGTCATCTAAA